>QPKB01000001.1:3930626-3979088 GCA_003546025.1 Camphora micrantha | reverse complement strand
TCGATTTCATGAATCAAGGGTTTGTTTTTATCACATAACCCCAACGATCTAATGCGAGCTTCTTGGGGAAACTAACATCCGGATTCATTGCAATGTTCTACACCTAAAAAAAGGGGAGGAGTCATAGGAGTAGTCAATCACCTAAAACCGACGAGCCTTTCAAGCTCTTTTGTGGCCATCAAATGTGGGCCATAGGCCCATATGCTAACAGAGTCCCATTCCTTTAAATGGATTTCTCTGGGTTAAAGCCTCACAGGATCCAAACTAGATTAATTTCTATCTAATTTTACAACAGGGTGATTCTTTTTACTTCACTTCTTTTGGAATTTTATTTTTTTTCTATATTTGAAGGCCATAGATGAATGACTCTTCTGATTAGGCCATAGGGTCTTAGTGTCTTATGTATGGTGTTTTATGGAATGATAAGAATAGAAGTATGTTGTTTGGGTTTGTAAGCCTCTATCTATGCATTCTAACGGACGATCAGTTTCAGCTTTGGATATCTTCTCCTATCTTGAATAAAAGCTTGCACACCTCCTTCATTGAGCGCTAGCCCCATGATTAAAGACCTTTGTCAGTGGAATTACTACTTTTTTCCTTGTTTTGTAATCAATTTCTCTCTTTATTTGATGAAAAACAAAAACACTACAATCTATTAGAGGAAGAAGTTCTCAAATCATAATAAAGTCATGAATAAACTGGTAACCAGGTCTGAGATGATAATTACCTGATGCTCAGCAGTTGGAAAATGAAAGATAGAAGAAGATAGAGAGATGAGATTCTAGTGTTTGTGCTGTGGGTTCTAAAAGGAAACAGAGATTGTTCAGATAGATGGACGGTTGAGATTGTCCAGCTTAAAGGTAACAGTGTGAACCTTTATATTGAAGGGCTACGACAAAAGGATCACTGAAAAGGACAATTTGCTCCTACATGTGGACTGTATATACAGCTGAACCCTATGAGAGCCACTTCGGTCCACCTTTGATCAGTGTAGCTCCTTAGGCACTCTTATTCCCTCGCTAATCTCGCAGCATTTCCACCTTTATGATCATGGAACCTTTACTTGTAACCGTTGGATTAAGATCTATAAAAAATTTATGGTTGAAAGATAATTAAAATCTAACACCATTAAATCAAGGGTTATGATGATTTGATGTGGCTGATTTTTTGTTTATTCGTCATCCTTATAGAGACATTTCCATCTATCCAACCCTCAATGCTAGAAATGTATCCAAGTGGGCTATATGATCTGGACTACCTTTCTATGGTACGCAACCTCCCTGTAGGTGAAGAGTTTCCCACCAGAGAAGAGTTGAAAAAGGCAGTCGGTGGAGGTGGAGTCCATTCGGCACTCCACAGTGGGAGGAAAATGATCTTTCTGGAAGACTACCAATTATTGCTGAAAAGAGTCATTCGAGGGAGAGGGAGAGGGAGAGGGAGTAAATAACGTCCCGGACATCCATCTTTTTCCGTACACACAACGGTTCTAACTTCACCACAAATACACACACTCCAATATGCTTGAAATATGGCTACATGTATTTACATGTAAGTCCGTTATCACAGAAAACATTTACCCCCTGCTTGGGAAGAGGCCCTGTTTGGGAAGATGGGGGGGGGTTTTGGAAAAAAAAGAGGAGGGAAAGTGCGAGGAAAAATGATTTTGGAGGTGTTTGGGAAAGGGAGGGAAGGGAAAATGGAGGGGAGGGGGAGGGGAAAAGGGTGAAAAGAAATTTCCCCCCAAAATTGGGGGAATATGGGGGAGAGGAGGGGAAAATGAGAGAAATGACTAAATTGCCCTTTTATTTGTAAGAAAGTTTTAAAGTTTTTATAAAAAGAAGGGCAAACGGTAAATTTTCTCTCTATCTCACAAACAAACAAAACCCTACTTTTTCACTTTTCTTCCCCCTACTTTTTCACTTCCCAAACAAGAGAAGGTAAAATTAATTTCCCTCCCTCCCTTTCCCTTCATTTTCCTTCCCCCTCAAATTTTCCCTCCTCTCCCCTCTCCCAAACGGACCCTTAGAAGCAAGAAATAGCCAGCATTCTATCATAAGGCCCGCTGTTTATATTGAAAAATCGGCATTAATAAAGACTTAAATTCCAATAACAATATCTCTATTAGATTTCAAAAATAAGTGATTAATTTAGTAATTAATTCTAATCTAGATTAAAAGCTAGTAAAGAGTCATATAATGAAAATGACACACAACTTATACGTGGAAAATTCTATTCAGAAAAAACTATAAGAAAAAACCATGACCAATAGACAATCAAGCAGTAAATAAACTGAAAGTTATAATAAAGAACTCACAATCCTTTTCTAATTGCTGACTCAACCTAAAGATTGCGCTATCTTACTAATTGCTCGCCGTACATATTCAACGTGCTTAAACAAGCCACCTTAAATGTCTCTTCAAGATGAATCTACTTTAAAAAAAAATAGTAGAAAGAACCTCCAAAAACTTGAATTTCTTCAAAAACAACTTTAACCTTTGGAGAGGAAAACATTCTTTCAATACATTTTAGGTTTTTGGATGGAAGAGTAGAGCCGTGAAAGGCAATATATAGGCTTAAATTCATATCTCAAAACTTATAAAACGAGCAAAGCTCAAATTAATGTTTTAAAAAAATATAAAAAATAGAATCTTGAAAAATATGAAATTCAGCAAACCAGGCGCTCAAGCACAGTTATGCGCGCTCGATCGCATGAAGGCTCTGTCTCGAATGTTGAATTTCGTGAGCTGTTGCAATTTCTTCACTTCTTATGGGAAAAAGCTACTTGTCCCGGGTTCCGGACCGAACCCGGGACAAACACCCCATCAGGGGGCGTTGGATCTTACGGGTCCTGAAAATGTTTTTTGTTTATTCATCATCCTTATGGAGGGGATCCAACGCCCCCCTGATGGGGTGTTTGTCCCGGGTTCGGTCCGGAACCCGGGACAAGTAGGAGGACTCCTTCTTACGGGTCCTGAGGCAAAACAATATTACCATGTGATGTCATCATTGCAAAACAATTCTTGACTTCTTGATGCACGGGTCCGGAGGCAAACAAAACAATGTTACCATGATGCTAACATCTTGAACTTTTTGTCCTATACGGTTCACAGATCCAAGTGAATTTGCAGATACAATTTTTTAATAGGATAATAATCATCGTTATAGGAGAAAATATGTATTGAAGGAGATATTCAAGTACATCTATTCCTTATTATGTGTGGTGAGAGATTTTTTTTTTTTTTTTTTGAAATGTTTTAAGTATAAAAAGGGCTTTTATACTTTTTGAGAAGATCTTTCAAACTTTTCAGAAAGGAGTGTCCTTCACCACAAATTGTAAAGGATAGATACACTTAAATACCCCCATAAAAAAAACATACATAGATATGCACGCACTCTTGCCCAAGGCGTACTCAGGTAATAGTTAAGCATCTTTCCCCCACCCTGCATCACCTTCACGACTAAAATAATGACCAGTTAGTGTAGTCAATCGTTCAAACACAATGTAATAATACTGAGTCTGGGCCCCCTACGGCTAGGGTAGCAATTCTTGAACCAACCTTCAAGGGTTGGGTTGACATTGCCAACCCAATTAATGAGTTGGATTCAGGTTGTGTACATGCTTCCTGTATTCTTCAACCCAGCAACCTAACCCAATCCACTTTACCCCCACCAAAAATACATAAAATAAAAAATCCAACCAACTACAGTATGGCCTCCACCTCACCTGTTAATTAAGGGTTCATGATGAGCTTGAGCCTGTTACCCACAACGCACAACCTTAACTTCATCCCAATCCAACCTACTGCAACCCCTAGCTGCAGCTGAAATAGTATATGGGGACAAAAAGTCTATTTGGACAAACTTTTTGGACAGAATTTTGGACAAATCCTATGATATGCCTTAAATATCACCTTTTGGACAGAATTTTGGACAAACCCTATGGTATGCCTTAGGTGATATTTAAGGCATACCATAGGGTTTGTCCAAAATTCTGTCCAAAAAATTTGTCCAAGTAGCATTACTCATATGAGGATGCTCATGGAGATAGCCAGTACCCTCATGTAATTAAGGCTACGAGCACCACACCACTGGAACGGGATCCCCTGTTTGGTCCAATATGGGGTGATATATGAGCTTGTTGAGTTTAAAAACCGGTGCCGTCTTTGCACTGTCTTTTAAGTACAAAACAATGTGTCACCCACACCACCACTTTTTGCAAGAGTTGTTCGGGCTCATGCTGGAAACGAGGGCACGCTGTCTATAAATTGTCCCAGATCCCCAGTGAGCCCGAGAATATCTTAAGAGAAATTAGGAAAATGAGCTTAGAGCTTATCATCTGAAACAAAATAAAGAGAAATTAGGAAAATGAACTTAGAGCTTATCATCTGAAACAAAATAAAATCTCTATAGACAATACAAAAAGAATAAAAATTAAAAGAGGGAGGACGCAGGTTGCCCCCTCAGTGGAACACTTTTGGATGTTGCCGCCCAGGGGAGGGGACCTTGTGAATTTTTTTTTATTTTTATTATTATTTTTTTTGTTTGATATCGGAGGGTTCTCAATCTTTTGGGCTGGACTAATCCCTCCGAGCCAAAGGGAAGCCCAGTAAACTCCCTTATAGCTCAGTGTGGTAGTGCATTTTTGAGCCTACAACCTCCGAATACAAACCGCATCCCTTTTGAACAGAAAAAAGAGCATCCACGTTGCGCCAATGGTGGCTATCCTTTGCATTTCTTCTATCTAACCAAAATTGTATCTTTCAAATATTAGAAAGCATGGTTCCTTTTCAAAATCCATGTTTTAAATTTGATTTCAAATAGTTATGTAAATCATTTTCACGGTCTCTTAATTTTGGATTACAGTTGTAAGGCCTTTTGAAAGGATAAAAATGAAAAAGTTGTATGAATTTGAATGTAGGAGACACATGAGGTGGATTTAAGAAAAGACAAAAATGAATAAAGTTGTTTGAATTTGGATGTGATGTGATGTGATAAATGTGGAGAGGTGGAGTGGCTCACATTAAAGCCAAAACCCTTTTTCCGTTTTCTTTTGTATTTTTTTTTAATGGAGAGTTCCATGGGTGATGAAGTGGCAAAAACAAATCTTATTGCTTTAATATATATATATATATATATATATAAACAAAATTGCAGCCCATATAATTGATGTAGCTAATGGAGTTATTAGATTCTCTGGCATATGGGCAGCAATAATATGCATCATTTTTAGAAACCACTGTAACATACGCTGATTTGGAATGGGAGAGATGACATCGTGGATGTGAGGATGAAAGGAGATGGGTTCCATAAGATTGAATTGGAATATAGATTAGTTCTAATTAGATTCAAATTTAAGTAATCTTGAATTAGTTTGAATTAAATCCTCCCAATTCGAGAGATTTTAGGAGTTTCTCCTGTCTTTATGTGAGAGGAATATTAGAGAGATTTTATGAGTTTATCTTACCTTCGTGTGTGAGATTTTAGGAGAGTTTCCTTTATCTTTACGGCAGAAAGTGACGTGCCACATCAATGCAATAAATTTTTTTTTTTTTGTATTATTTTTTTGAAAGGAGAACCCATTTTTTGTGTCGCCTTGAGAGGGCAGCTCTCCTATTGCTATATATATATAACTAGTGTCCTTAGGCCAAAAAAAGAAAAAAAAAATAAGAAAAGATTTATAGAGGATGCAAGATGAGGGAAGGAGGGAAAGATAAAAGACTTGGATTGATTAGGTGGGCCCATAACGATATAGCGGTGGCTTAGTGTTTAGGAATTAAAAAAAAAAATAGTAACACTAAGCTATTGATAGAAGTTGGCCCAACTCAGGCCCGCAGGCTTGATCTGCTAAGTTCAAAATCTTTTTTTTTTTTTTTTTTTGTGCAAAATAACTAAGATTTAAAATCAACTACAAAGTAATAGGATGAAAAATATGTAACTTATGTATTAGAAGTTAATGGGTGGGATGTGATACCACAATATTTCAATAAACAAAACATAAAATATAAAAATAAAATAAAATATATATAGATGACATGGGTCCCATGAATATTTTATAGTCATAAAACACTTTTTTTTTTATTGTAGAGTAGTCATAAAACACTTGATTTTGATTTAAAGATTTTTTTTACAGGGATTACCGTGGACCCTATAAATGAGAGTCTCACTGCTAGGTTATAAGTGTAACGCCCCAATGCCAAATACCGAGTTTACTGCCAAAGTACCCGAATACCCAAATTTAGCGCGCTACTTCCTGAAAAATATGAGAACTTTCAAGATCGTAAACCACAGTGAGATTCAATTTAAAACTTTTTAACAATATAATAAACAAAGGTTAAGTGCGGAAGCTTGTAGAATAACGGAAGTACATATAGCAAATGGGGCTACAGGGGATTTACCTGGCTCCCCCTGAGCCTGTAGAGATTATTTTGACCCAAAGAACTAGGACACCCCTCCATTAAAAAAAAAAAAAAAAATACCGAAGAGCCAAATTGGCCCATAGGTATTGGATTAATTTAATGGATCCTTTTCAGAAGCCCTAACTCGGGGTCCACTGTGGAAACTGACATCTAGCACTTCGCAGAATATGAAAATTGTGGTGTGATCTTGGATTCATCTAACTTTTATGGATGGAGTACTAACTTTATGGTCTATGCATAATAGACTCATCTGACAAGTAGCATAATAGACACATATGACTAGTACAAAATTTAAGTTTATTATATAATGGTAAATTACTTGCATTTTACTTTTGATGGTTATCTCCGCGATGATGACAAGAAGCAATGAATTTGGGATTGACACACATCTATTGTTCACACCTCACAATCCAAGGGTATTGATTGGGCAATACAGATCAAAGGCGCATGGTTAAATGAATGTTGGATCCCAGGCATCTAAGCACCTTGGCAATTAGCATGCCACCCATCAGTGCACAACCAAATATTTACTAGCTATATGAATAGGATATCAGGAGGCCAAATCCGCATATTCCTGATTTTGAATCTAATCTAATAAGGGCCAGTTGAATTAGATCCAGAATAGATAGCTCTAATTTGTTAAGTTGTAATTTACATTTAGTCCATTTTTTTAAATTTCAAGAAGCTCTTTCTAGTATTATAAATATTTGGTAAATAGCAAACAAGAATTTAGCACCGTCCTGTGTCATTCTCAACAAGTGTAATTTCCATTAATAGCAAAACCATTTCTTTGACTCTCTGATTGGGAAGTCTCACATCTCATGTCGCCTGACTAATAGGCTTGATATGTTTTAATATACTTGTATGAGATTTTTACTTATCAGCTTAAGATTTTGGGTAGGTGCACGTGACGACAGGCCCTTCCATAAAATCTGTCGAGGAATCTGTCGAGGGGGAGTGTTGGAAATTACTTACACTTTCTTCCTTGGCTTTTAGAGAATGTATATCCAATCTACCAATGCCTATCTTTTTTCCATTTCTTTCTCTAATCATATAGTAATAAGGGGACTGAAGATACAGTTGTGCATGAGAAATTGGACAATAAATATACGCCAACATGCGAACATATGAGAAAACGCAGAAGTCCTAAAAGCATAAGTCCTAGTATATACATGGTAAATAACATGTGATAATATATAAGAGAGAGGCATTCTTTGTCATTTTCAAAATGACATGATTTTCATTGAGATCAAAATCATCTCTCTGGAAACCTGACTCTTCTTTTGCTTATAGAGAACCTATTTCAAACTTTAAACAACTAACGTTTTCCAGTTTTTCAATGATCATGTAACAGGAACAAGGGGTTTGCCATTGGACACCCAACACCAACATGCAACATTTGGATAACGTAGGAGTTGCTAATAAGGTAATACAGACTAATCATTCAGCCAAATCACAATACAATGATAACAAAAAAAAGGATCCAATCAAGAAGTAATTACTAAAAAGCGAATACAGAGACCAAATGGAAATGCTGCAGATACTATGTTCCAAACCAAAAGTAGGCAGCCGCACTTTCTCTCTGATCATCTACAATCTAGAGGAAAGTGATTGAAGTCGTTGCTTGATGTCATTGTCTTCCCACTCCAATGCTTCCCACCATGAACTCTGGCATTCAATCCTCCTTATTGCCGGTGCTACAATATTGGTGAGGAAGGAGATACTCTTCAATTTGGGGCATTCATAAAATACAATAGTATCTAGAGAGGGTAGTTCCAAAGAAAACCCTTTCCAAATGGCAACCAATTCTCGAAGTTTACCAAGATATAGCAACTTGATATTAGGGAGGACGACTCTATCATTAATATTAATATGTGCATGGTATGGGCTGGAAATCTCTTCAATTCCTATGATCTCTTCCACTGACCAACCTGATACACGCAATCTTTCTAGACTGGGTAGTTGTTGAATAATACCCACCTCAAAAACCATCTTCAAGCAAGAATTAGAAGCATGTAATAACAAAGTGGTTAGTTTGGAGAGGCTTCCGGGTGGCAATGGCCCATCCCATAATCTCCTCCAATTAGGAAGATCATTAATCTCAAGGTTTTCCAAGTTGGGTAGCAATGCAGGTGTCCCCAGCTCATTATTGCAATCAAACAGAGTTTCCATTTTATTACAGCGCCAGACTGAACAACTTGTCAACATGTTCATGTTTGCCATACCAAATTCTGATAGCTTCTGTGCAGCATGATGCTCACTTAGGTGAAAAGTGGAAGAATGAGAAAGTGTCTCCATCATCACAACATGTGACGTCTCATCCCCACCTCTGTGTATCAAACATTGTCACGCCCCCAAAAGTGAAACCGGGGTTATACGTGAGATTAGGGCCAATTAAAAATTTCTTGACATTAAACAAATGCAACCTGGCCCCAATCATGTCCCATAGGATCGAAGTCCGCGGTGAGGTATAAATATTTCCTCGATAACCATAAAACACAGCGGAACATCATAATTAAACAATTGGTACAATATAACATTTCAGAGTATGCACATCTTTCTTTTCTATAGTTTAAGTTTAGCAAAAGATAACAAAAATATATTAATTAATGGCTTCTAACAAAACCTAAGCCAAAAGAGAATAAATACGAACTAACCAAAGTATGAAGGCACTCGTATGTTGGTTACGACGACAATACCGTCGACACACAACTCGTACTCACCATCAGGCTAAACTGCCTGAAGCAACGCCTCCACTTTCCCAAAGGTAGATGTACCCGGTACCTATGCACCAAGTGCAGCATCAGACACGACGGTCGGCAGGCAGATATAAATATAAAACATCAATAGATATGTAGAACGAATCAGAATAGACGATAGACAAGATCATAAAACATGCATAGCATCCTGATCGTAAGAAGTGCATAGCATACGAATCAAAATCAAACTAACATAAACATCTAGCAAGATAGGCAGTCCACATATGCTAATTACCACGGGATAGTGTCATTGCCCTCCCTACTCCCATTGAGTTGTGGTGGAGATATCAAGGCACAGGATATACCTGGCAACAAGGCACAGGATTAAAACCTGGCAGCAAGGCACGAGTAGTAACTCGGCAACAAGGCACGAGTAGTAACTCGGCAACAAGGCACGGTAATGACCCGGCAAACAAGCAAGATCCATCAATAAGTAAAAGGTCGTACTGCGCAGACGTTCATCAAGGTCCTCACACAGATGGTGCCCCATCTGTGTTGGGCGATATACAGCTGAGTGGTGCCTGACACAAAGATCCCTAGACAAACAATAGTGAGGGGCTAGGCTTTCTTGCGTGAACAAGATTCATTAACAAAAGAGAGACTACTTTCCATTATCAAATCAAGATCAAGACCAAACAAGCAAGCTTCTTTCAACATCAATACCATAAGTAGTCCTCGTCAAGCTTTTACAATCAAAGCCACCTAGCCTCAACACTTCCATCAATAATCAAAACAAGCGGAACATCAAAAGGGATCCTAAGTTCAACACCTAGGTTCATCAAATAATCCCAAAACAAAACAAAGCAAGCGAAGCTAAGGAACATGAACATAGCATGTAGACAAGTACCAGACGGTACAATTTGGAGTCAGAAGCGATAGACAATCCAATCCTAGGTACCATGTTAAACCCGAGGCATCGTACAACTATACTCAGTCAACAAAGGGAAGTAGGGTTCGCGATACCCAAACAGACAATCTCCGTGCATAGATATAAAGGGGGTATCCCGTTGTCCCGTACCATTCAAGATTGAGATAGGTTGTAACCCGACACACCCGGATTAACCGTGAAAGACGTCGGCTCAAAACATCTTCACATATAGTCAAATGAGTCCAAAAAGGGTAGCCAAGGTTCCACCTAAGTCCATCCAAGATAGGGTCTAAAAGGCCCTTTCCAAAAGGTGCCACAGATCATTCGGTCGATCCAGCCCTTGGCCGATCGACATCCCACATAGAGTACCCGGTCGACCCGACCCAGTCCGATCGACCGAAAGTTGTAAACAAATGATGTGCATGTATTTCTTCATCAGGCTCCAGAGAGCCTGACTGTGTGTGGTCGGTCGACCCGATCCCCTTGGCCGGTCGACCGTATACACTACAGTTACAAAACCTCAGTTCTGTAACTGAAGTGAAATGGGTGGGAACCCCTTTCCAAAATCCCTGAACAAGTAATCAGTCAATATGAAGGACCTAGCCCTTCCATTCTAATCCTGCAAACAAAGAAAATAGGGCCTTGCCCTCTCCACATACATCCATACCCCCTCTCATCAAGTCTATCATCTAATATCCATCCAGCCAATATCCATTTAATTAAACAATTAAACATAGTTATCATGTTTTCCAAAATCAAAGGTATCAATTGAGCATATGGTCATCTAAATCATCATCAATCTTCAAATCAAATGAAAGACAAACATATCCAAGCATATATATAAATATCTACTTGCCTTTGGTTGAAAATGCCCAAATCCACAAAGCCTAGCTCCATAGCCCAACAAACCAAACCTAAGGGGTAAATAGCAAAATAAAACTAATTAAAATATAAAATCACTAGAGGGGAAGCTCTAAGCTACCAAACACATTTCTACACCCAACGTATAAAAACCAAACCTAGGGGAAGAAGAGCTTACCGAATAAATGGGTGGATGGAGCGGTGGTTTGCAAATTGAAGAAGAAATGCTTGCGGGGTCCACGCGGAGATAATGGTGACCAACGGAGGTTGTGGGGCCCACTAGATTGATGGCCCACTATATTAGTGGTGATGGGGGGTCATGGTGGTCCATTGTCAAGGAAAAGGAAGGAGACAAACAAAGAAAGAATAGAGAAAGAAAGAGAGAATAGAGAGAAATAGTGAATTAGAGAGAGAAAGAGTGAAATGGTGAGATGGGTGGGGATAAAGTCAACGACAGTGAGTGGAGTGAGGTGAGTGGAGAGATGAGATGAGATGAGAGAAAGTGAAGTGGGATGATGAGAAAATGAGAGGGAGTGAAATGGGTATGGGTTGAAATCGTTGGCAGGGAGGAGTGAGAAAGAAAGTAAGAGAGAGAGAGAATGAAGAGAGAAACAGGGAAGGAGGGAGAGAAATAAAGAAAGAAAACAGAGAAAGAGAGAGAAACAGAGGAGGAAAGGAAGAAAGGGAAAAATAGGGAAATAGGAAGAGAGAGAGATGAGGCGGGCTGGGTTCGCCGGAGATGGTGGTGGCCAGCGGTGATGGTGCTGGTCGCCGACGGCGACGAGGAGGCTTCGGGACAGCAGGGCCCATGGCTGGGTGAGGGAGAGATGAGATGAGAGAAAAGAGAGGTGAGAGATGAGAGATAAATGGTAGGTGGGAGAGTGGAGAAGAAAGAGGAGAAAGAGAGCTATGGCCGGCGGCGGCGAGGTCCGGCGACGTGAGGCAGCAAGCCGTGAGGGAGGGAGAACGAGAGAGATGAGAGAATGAGAGAAATGGGGGCTGCTGTTGTTGTTGTGTTGGAGTGAAAGAGAAGAAAAGGGGTGGGTTTGACCTAATAAAGGAAAAGGGGGAAAAGAGGGAAATGGGTGGGGGCTTGCACGTGGGTTAAGGTGGGGTGGGGCATGATGGGATGAGGTGGGGTCCACATGGGATGAGATGGGAAATGGAGAATGGGGTTTGACTTTTGGGAATTAATAAAATAAGTTTAGGTGGGTTCGGGTCAAGTCGGGTTTTGGGTCGGGTTCGAGGGTCCGGATCGAGATGCAACAAAAGGATAAAGTCCGGGAAATTAGGTAATCTACCCGATGGTACCAAAATCTCGAAAAGTAGAAAATACTAAAAAGCCCTCGGAACTTTCCGGAAATAGCGACACACACCCCTACTGTACCCAAACGGGCTCGGATCTCAACCCAACTTCGCACGCGCGATCCTAATAATTTATCAGACCTGTTTGGCTTATAAACGAGCTTAATTAGCTAAAAGCACAATTAACTAGACTAATTACAACCTTGGAATTTCGGGATGTTACATCCTTCCCTCCTTAGAACATTTGGTCCTCCAAATGACTAAATCTATCATAGGTAAAAGATTTGGTTATTCTAACTAAACTCTATCCCTGAAGTCTGAAGGTGGCAAGCTGCGGTGAAACTCTAGATAGTGCTCAAGCTGCTTGCAATCTGACCCACAATCTGCTCACAACTTGCAAACTGACCCACAATCTACTTACAACTCCATAACTCTGTCCGACATAACAAACATCTGACACAAACCCTGCTATCTCTGTCTTCATGCTATCCCACCAGTAGTAACTCCGTAGGTTCTGTCACCACATCTGACACACACAATCTGCCATGATAAAGCAACACACCCTCCACGAGTCTGAACTCTGGCCTGCCTGCAATCTTCTCTATCATTTGATCAACTCTAGGTCATTCCTCTTACTGTCCTTGATTCTGCCCAAAATGTCTACTCTCCTCGTAACATGCTATCAATCACCCACTAGCTGATATCTCTGCTCAATACATCTGCCTCTGCTGGCTCAAGTTTAAATCCTCCATGGAAATAGGTACTGAAGATTTCTATGTTCTGAGTTCAAATCTCGCCAATTACAGTTAGTGCATCTACATCTGTAGAGCTAAAACAATTGCTGCAATCTCCAAGTCATGATCAATGTATCTCTTTTCGTGCTCTTTCAGCTGTTTGGACACGTAGGTCGTTGCCTTTTTTTTTTCCATTCTGTATCAACACCAATCTCGATAGAATCCCAAAACACCAACAATCACAAAATTGCCATCTCTTATCAATAAAGTCCATAATCAACCTCTACTTCAGCTGCTCGAAACTGATCTCACACTGCTCTGACCATACCAACAAAACATATTTCCTTATCAACTGGCTGCAACTGTAGAAAATTTCTTCACAAACTATCTGTAATATCCTGCCCATTCTAACAAACTTCTGATATCTGCCACTGACTTCGGGCTCTGCCAACTAACTACTGCCTCGATCTTCGCTGGATCCACTGATAAACCTTCCTTAGAGATGATGTGTCCAAGAAAAGACACTTGCTCAAGCCAAAATTCACACTTACTAAGCTTGGCATAGAGCTGATTCTCTCTCAGAATCTGCAATGAACTCCTCAAATGCTCTGCATGCTCATCTCTGGACCTCGAATAGACTAGAACATCATCTATGAATACGACTATGAACTTGTCTAAGCATGGTGCAAAGACTCTGTTCATCAAAGCCATAAACACACCCGGTGAGTTGGTCAACCCAAATGGCATAACCAAGAACTCATAATGCCCATATCTGGTCCTGAAGGCTGTCTTCTGCACATCTCGATCTCTGCCTCGTATCTGATAGTACCCTGATCTCAAATCAATCTTCGAGAAATACTGCGCTCCTTGCAGCTGATCAAACAACTCATCTATCCTGGGTAAAAGGGTACTTGTTCTTGATTGTAACCTGATTCAGCTACCTGAAGTCTATGCACATACGCATCGAACCATCCTTCTTCTTCACGAATAGAACTGGTGCACCTCATGGTGATGCACTCGGTCTAGCAAATCCTCTGTCCAAGAGTTCCTGCAATTAAGCTTCCAATTTTTCTCTGACTCTGCTGGAGCCTTACGATACATGGTCTTGGATATCAGTGTCATCCCTGACACAAGCTCAATAGTGAAATCAGTCTTTCTAACTGGCGATAAATCTAGTATCTCCTCCTGATAGACATCTGGAAATTCACATATCATAGGTATATCACAAACTTCACACCCACTTCAAATCAACATGTCTGATCTCAAAGCTGAAATAACTCTGGTACATAGGCTTCTTATGTCCCACAAACTGAACATCGGCCACTTATAACTATACAAATCTCAATCCAACTCCAGAAACATCACAAAACTGTAGGTAATATCTAAAGTCAATCTCCTCCTCAAAACTAATCTCACACTTGTCTAACCACACAAAAGTACAACTTACCTGATCAACTCTGCAAACGAATCTGCAATCGAATAAAACTCTGAACAAATCATCTACTGAAGCTTGCTAATCTGAGAAAACTCTGAACCTCTGGCACTAACATAGAACTAAACATCGAGAACAACTCTAAACCTCAGCAAGATCTGATGCAAAACTCTCTTCAGCGAACTGGAAAAGCCTCGAGACGGTTGCAACTCCTCGAACAAACCTAAGAAAGAAACTAACTAAAACTAAAAAGCTTTTAATCTAGCACAACTGTGGTACTGAAACCACAAACAGTGGGTAATGAGACATTAAATTCTCTCCCCACTAACAAGGAATTTGGTCCCCAAATTCATTTCTATAAGAGAAATTACTAAAAACCTATGTGCTAACAAACAATACTATAGGATCCATACATACATAGTATAGATGCCAACTATCGAATCGAATTTCTCACACGCGTCCTCTTGTTTCTAGTGGATTTTATTTCTAAAAACGTGCCCGTTCTGATACCAACTTGTCACGCCCCCAGATATGAAACCGGGGTTATACGTGAGATTAGGGCCAATTAAAAATTTTCTTGACATTAAACAAATGCAACCTGGTCCCAATCATGTCCCATAGGATCGAAGTCCGCGGTGAGGTATAAATATTTCCTCGATAACCATAAAACACAACGGAACATCATAATTAAACAATTGGTACAATATAACATTTCAGAGTATGCACATCTTTCTTTTCTATAGTTTAAGTTTAGCAAAAGATAACAAAAGTATATTAATTAATGGCTTCTAACAAAACCTAAGCCAAAAGAGAATAAATACGAACTAACCAAAGTATGAAGGCACTCGTATGTTGGTTACGACGACAATACCGTCGACACACAACTCGTACTCACCATCAGGCTAAACTGCCTGAAGCAACGCCTCCACTTTCCCAAAGGTAGATGTACCCGGTACCTATGCACCAAGTGCAGCATCAGACACGACGGTCGGCAGGTAGATATAAATATAAAACATCAATAGATATGCAGAACAAATCAGAATAGACGATAGACAAGATCATAAAACATGCATAGCATCCTGATCGTAAGAAGTGCATAGCATACGAATCAAAATCAAACTAACATAAACATCTAGCAAGATAGGCAGTCCACATATGCTAATTACCACGGGATAGTGTCATTGCCCTCCCTACTCCCATTGAGTTGTGGTGGAGATATCAAGGCACAGGATATACCTGGCAACAAGGCACAGGATTAAAGCCTGGCAACAAGGCACGAGTAGTAACTCGGCAACAAGGCACGGTAATGACCCGGCAAACAAGCAAGATCCATCAGCAAGTAAAAGGTCGTACTGCGCAGACGTTCATCAAGGTCCTCACACAGATGGTGCCCCATCTGTGTTGGGCGAAATACAGCTGAGTGGTGCCTGACACAAAGATCCCTAGACAAACAATAGTGAGGGGCTAGGCTTTCTTGCGTGAACAAGATTCATTAACAAAAGAGAGACTACTTTCCATTATCAAATCAAGATCAAGACCAAACAAGCAAGCTTCTTCCAACATCAATACCATAAGTAGTCCTCGTCAAGCTTTTACAATCAAAGCCACCTAGCCTCAACACTTCCATCAATAATCAAAACAAGCGGAACATCAAAAGGGATCCTAAGTTCAACACCTAGGTTCATCAAATAATCCCAAAACAAAACAAAGCAAGCGAAGCTAAGGAACATGAACATAGCATGTAGACAAGTACCAGACGGTACAATTTGGAGTCAGAAGCGATAGACAATCCAATCCTAGGTACCATGTTAAACCCGAGGCATCGTACAACTATACTCAGTCAACAAAGGGAAGTAGGGTTCGCGATACCCAAACAGACAATCTCCGTGCATAGATATAAAGGGGGTATCCCGTTGTCCCGTACCATTCAAGATTGAGATAGATTGTAACCCGACACACCCGGATTAACCGTGAAAGACGTCGGCTCAAAACATCTTCACATATAGTCAAATGAGTCCAAAAAGGGTAGCCAAGGTTCCACCTAAGTCCATCCAAGATAGGGTCTAAAAGGCCCTTTCCAAAAGGTGCCACAGTTCATTCGGTCGATCCAGCCCTTGGCCGATCGACATCCCACATAGAGTACCCGGTCGACCCGACCCAGTCCGGTCGACCGAAAGTTGTAAACAAATGATGTGCATGTATTTCTTCATCAGGCTCCAGAGAGCCTGACTGTGTGTGGTCGGTCGACCCGATCCCCTTGGCCGGTCGACCGTATACACTACAGTTACAAAACCTCAGTTCTGTAACTGAAGTGAAATGGGTGGGAACCCCTTTCCAAAATCCCTGAACAAGTAATCAGTCAATATGAAGGACCTAGCCCTTCCATTCTAATCCTGCAAACAAAGAAAATAGGGCCTTGCCCTCTCCACATACATCCATACCCCCTCTCATCAAGTCCATCATCTAATATCCATCCAGCCAATATCCATTTAATTAAACAATTAAACATAGTTATCATGTTTTCCAAAATCAAAGGTATCAATTGAGCATATGGTCATCTAAATCATCATCAATCTTCAAATCAAATGAAAGACAAACATATCCAAGCATATATATAAATATCTACTTGCCTTTGGTTGAAAATGCCCAAATCCACAAAGCCTAGCTCCATAGCCCAACAAACCAAACCTAAGGGGTAAATAGCAAAATAAAACTAATTAAAATATAAAATCACTAGAGGGGAAGCTCTAAGCTACCAAACACATTTCTACACCCAACGTATAAAAACCAAACCTAGGGGAAGAAGAGCTTACCGAATAAATGGGTGGATGGAGCGGTGGTTTGCAAATTGAAGAAGAAATGCTTGCGGGGTCCACGCGGAGATAATGGTGACCAACGGAGGTTGTGGGGCCCACTAGATTGATGGCCCACTATATTAGTGGTGATGGGGGGTCATGGTGGTCCATTGTCAAGGAAAAGGAAGGAGACAAACAAAGAAAGAATAGAGAAAGAAAGAGAGAATAGAGAGAAATAGTGAATTAGAGAGAGAAAGAGTGAAATGGTGAGATGGGTGGGGATAAAGTCAACGACAGTGAGTGGAGTGAGGTGAGTGGAGAGATGAGATGAGATGAGAGAAAGTGAAGTGGGATGATGAGAAAATGAGAGGGAGTGAAATGGGTATGGGTTGAAATCGTTGGCAGGGAGGAGTGAGAAAGAAAGTAAGAGAGAGAGAGAATGAAGAGAGAAACAGGGAAGGAGGGAGAGAAATAAAGAAAGAAAACAGAGAAAGAGAGAGAAACAGAGGAGGAAAGGAAGAAAGGGAAAAATAGGGAAATAGGGAGAGAGAGAGATGAGGCGGGCTGGGTTCGCCGGAGATGGTGGTGGCCAGCGGTGATGGTGCTGGTCGCCGACGGCGACGAGGAGGCTTCGGGACAGCAGGGCCCATGGCTGGGTGAGGGAGAGATGAGATGAGAGAAAAGAGAGGTGAGAGATGAGAGATAAATGGTAGGTGGGAGAGTGGAGAAGAAAGAGGAGAAAGAGAGCTATGGCCGGCGGCGGCGAGGTCCGGCGACGTGAGGCAGCAAGCCGTGAGGGAGGGAGAACGAGAGAGATGAGAGAATGAGAGAAATGGGGGCTGCTGTTGTTGTTGTGTTGGAGTGAAAGAGAAGAAAAGGGGTGGGTTTGACCTAATAAAGGAAAAGGGGGAAAAGAGGGAAATGGGTGGGGGGCTTGCACGTGGGTTAAGGTGGGGTGGGGCATGATGGGATGAGGTGGGGTCCACATGGGATGAGATGGGAAATGGAGAATGGGGTTTGACTTTTGGGAATTAATAAAATAAGTTTAGGTGGGTTCGGGTCAAGTCGGGTTTTGGGTCGGGTTCGAGGGTCCGGATCGAGATGCAACAAAAGGATAAAGTCCGGGAAATTAGGTAATCTACCCGATGGTACCAAAATCTCGAAAAGTAGAAAATATATCTCGGTGGGCTTCCTACTTGCTTTTCCTAGATTTTCTATTATGTAGAAAAAGCTTGAGAGAGTCTTCTTTTGGAAAAAAGATATCAAGATACGTAAGATGTTCCAACCTGCACAATTCATCAACCACAACTTCCATGCTTTCATCATCCCATTGTTCAGCATCTATACAACCACCAATACATAAGCTTAGTTCTTCCAACAATGGAAGATTTCGTATTATTCCAGTAGGAAGTCTCAACTTCAAGTTCCATTCTTCAACGCCCACATCAGATGGAAACCCACACTTGGTGTTTCTAAATCCCACTAACAAGCGCTTTAGACCACTTAGTTCCCCAACCTCTCTAGGCAGATATTTGATCGCTGTGCCTCCTAAATGAAGCACCTGAAGACCTTTCAGATCTCTTACTTGGGATGGCAGATCTTTTAACTTGTGACAATGCATCAAATAAAGACCCCGAAGATTAACCAAGTTGAAAAGGGATGGCGGCAAGGACTCTATATTTGTGTGACTCAGGTCTAGAATAGTGAGAGAATGCATTAATTCAAAGAACGAATCGGGGATTGCTTTTAACTTAGAGTTATGTTGCAGCAATAACGTCGACAGAGTAAGGCAATTCGGACTCTCCAATAGATCACACAAACTTGATCCCATCATTGACATCTTTTTCAACTGCAACCATTCATTCTCCTTTGGTGGTTGCTTTACATGCTTCCCCGTTTTTACCAAGAACCCCGGAGCTTCTTTCAATGCGAAATCCCTTATAATATCATGCATTTTGATACTTTTTTCATTATCGACCCTCTCCAACAATGATGCATCAACAAGATTAATTACCACGTGGCGACCCTTATCTCGTGCCTCTTCAATGCTATCAACTCCTTGAATGTAGCCCTCCAACCAACAATACTCTGCCAATTCAGTTATCGATATTTCACCGTCTTCTGAGTACAATGAGCAGTACAAAAACATGTTCCTTTCACAATCATTTGGTAACCGATCGTAACTGATTCTCAAGCAAGAGAACACTTCATTTTCCATGCCTTTAATTTGAGATGTACATGGTAATTGCAATTCCCTTTGCGTATTCCTCCACACAGCAACATCACTAATCTGTCTCAATGATGAACCAATTACGATGATGGCAAGTGGCAAACCACCACACTTTTTAATAATATCTCTAGCAATTGGTTCGATATGAGGAGAAATGGCAACGTGTCCAACTTTTTCATTGAAGAGGCTCCATGCCTCCTCTTCAGATATTTTCTCCATTTGTATATCCACATCTGTTTCCATCTGCCGACATACGCCAAGGTCTCGAGTGGTCAACAAGACCTTACATCCATTATCTTGATTTAGAATTGGGATCCCAACATTAGACAAATCTATTCTTTCCCAAATATCATCTAAAATCAACAAGAACTTCTTCCCACTTAATTTATTAAATATGAATGTTCTTAATCCATTGTCAGACATATCTTTTTCAGGACATTTCAGACGTTCTGCAATATCATTTTGCATCTTTCTTCGACTTCCTTCTCCTGAGACAGTTACCCAGATGACGATGTCAAACATGTAGGATTCTTGATCCAGTCGATTGTTCAACAATTTAAGAGTTCTTGTCTTGCCAATGCCGCCCATTCCCCAAATTCCAATCTTTCGGATTCTGACATCTTCTATAAGCGCTAATATCTTCTGTAATCTTGGCTCGGAGTCGGTTAATGAATTAATTTCGACAATTTGTGGCTCAACTTTCTCCAATGGTGCATTGGAAAACTCGTTTCCCTTCAACTTTGGTCGTTTATAATTAAGATCGTTGATTTCCTCGATAACATCACCTGCTCGTTTGCCCAATATCGGCCTCAAGAAAACATTAGAACACCGCATATGCTCGTCTTTAATGGACTCCACCTCAACTTCTAACTTTTTCACATCTTCAAGCCACAATTTACTTTCGCTTGTAACCACATTTGGTGATTCTCTAGTTATCTTTTCCAAATCATCCCTCTGGGCAAATAAATGCTGTGCATCTTTGTCCAGTTGTTCCATTCTCTTTTTGGGATTTGTAATGTAACCAATTTGATTACAAAGAATATCATATAGGAGCTTCCCAGTTTCTAAAAATGATTGAGTTTTATCCATGCCTGTTAAGAAACTCAAAGACAATTAGGAAAAGAAGAACAATAGCATCAATACCATCCAGATTATGTAATATTCACAAACACATGTAACGAACAATTTGGAAAAGTTAAACAATAGCATCAATACCATCCAGATCATGTAATATTCACAAAACATGTAACGGTTTAGATATTCAAAATAATAAGTGTCAAACAATTGTGAAAGAAATAGTTCTTGATATGAAGATTTTGCTATATATATATATGTATATATATATGAGGAACATTTATGTGCATCTATCCCTCACCATAGGGTGACCCTCACCCTATGGTGAGGGATAGATGCACATGAATATTCTCATATATATATATATATATATATATATATTACGGGTAAACTTCCCAAACGAGTGATGTTGCTCTTTGGATATGTGTGAGAAGAGCATGACTAATCTAAATGTCTCTTCTACCACATATTTATATATAGGAAATAATCATGTGAGAACTAGTTCCCACCGTGCTTCCGTGAGAACTATTGGTGGAGCCCTCCTAAGCAACTCATCCAAATCATGCACAAATAGGGACCCCCTAATAGTCACTAACCCCAAAGATTGGCACACATCCGAATTGATTGAACTATTAGATCGATGGCTAAATCTTTTTTTTTTTTTTTTTAATATGAAGACATTAAACTTATGGGCCATGGATGACAGGGTCAGGGACATGGGGTTGAGGTCAAACTTGATATTTGGGGTGGTCACATATAGATCTTTCCATCCCCCTGGTCCCATCCCGAAATGAGACCCATTGAAAGTTCTCATATAATGGTGAGAAGTAGTTCTCACCTGAATAAATCCGTATATATAAAATCCATACATCTAACTATAATTATTTCTTAAAGAAACTATAAAAAAATTAATAAAATATGTCGCTCATTATTGCCCAGCCAATTAGGGATGTGTATACCATGTGTGGGTGCATGAGACTAGGGATGTAAACGGGTCGGTTCAGGTCTTGGTCAATGGTGAACCTGGACTTGGAACCCTTAATGAGAAGATGTAACCAGAGCCGGAATCAATTTCTTAGTTCCAAAACCGTTAATGAGAAGATGGAAATGAAACATTTTCCATATATGGGTCGGGTCCAGGTCTAGGTAGAGAATGATGGGGAAAACTCTAAATTTTAGAAGGGATTCTAAAAAAAATGAGGTATATGTTGGGTCCTGGGTCCACAGTTCGGAACCAAGGTGGAATCAGACTCAGACCTATTTACTTCTCGGAGTTAAATAAAGACCCAAAGCCAGTTTTTAACGGGTCGGAATCTCCAGGCTGAAGACCCATTTACATCTGTGAGACCATCAAACTATAGCTATTTATGATACTCAGATAGTCTGAGCACTAACAGAAAACCACTCAACGTTAGGGGTGTACACGAATCGGATTGGTGCGGATTAGGCCAAATCCATCACCAATCCATTACCTACGGATTGACGGATTTGAAATCCGTCACCAATCCGTAACTATTAAAACCCGATCCAATCCGATCAGTCTAATGTTAAAAAAAATTATATCAAACATGTTGTAAAAAAATTCAACATACAAGCTAACAATCCACAAAAAAATACAAATTACAAATACAAATTACCAATTGATCAATGCAAAGAGTTGTTTTTATCTATATTATAACCAAAAGAGATCTAATCAACAAAATAGTGCAAGAACATGGGTTTGGGAGATGAAGCCATGAATGGGGGTAGGGTTTTCGGGATAAAGGTTTGTAGGGAATTACATTTTGCCCCTTTAATTTTTTTTTATTTTATATTTAGACATCTTAATTTATATTTAGAACCCCTTATGTTTTTTTATTTATATTTAATGTTAACAGATCGGATTGGATTGAATCCGCGGATTGAGGGTGAAATCCGCCACCGATCCGTAGTTAACGGATTACAAAATTTTCAATCCGTTACCAATCTGTTTACCTTCGAATAGGAGAAAAATCCGCAGATCGAATCGGATTTACGGATCGATGGATTTTTTGTGCACCCCTACCCAACATACTCAGGTGCATGAGAGAATTATAGAGGAGAAATGCACAAGGCACTAAAACTCAAATATATGTAAGAATTTCACTATTAAAACTCAATCTTAGATCACTAGGGCGCAATTAAAACTCAATCTCAACCCTGGTATGATAATTGGCTTCACAATTCAGATTTTCTCAGTTTGAAACGCCACCTGTTCTCATATCTGACCAAAGTTGAAGAATTTTGTGTTTTGGGTTGTCATAGGGTAGCTTAGCAGGATAAAGGAAAGTGGATTGAACTAACAAATAAATTGATAACCAGATTTGAGATAGCACAGTACCTGATATGCTTTGCAGCCGGGAAAACAGAAAACAGAAAGCAGAAGAAGATAGAGATGAGCTCAAGTGATGTAGTATCTGTGAAATGACACTGAGACTGCTGATATAGCTAGAGCGATCAATGTATGTCTCCGGTTGAGATTAACCAGCTCAAAGGAGACAACTTGAAGGGCTAGCTAGGATGTCTTGTCGGCCATAAGGAATGACGTTTGTCCCCATTTTTTTTACTGATAAACAAAGATTTATGGAGAGAATAGTTGTTGGAGTCCATGTGATAATGTATAATTAAATGCAGGAAAAAATAATTAAAAAATCACTATATTATAATTTGAAACCCTTTTCTTGTTATCGATTTAAAAAAATTACCCTCGTTCTGATAAACAAAGAGATTTAGAAAAACGCTATCACAGGAGTCCATTTGGTGCACTGCATGTTGACCACAATTATGACTGGTCAGGAGCGAATGACTCGAACAGCAGACCTATTAGGATTTGATACCACTTGTAGGATCTTACACTCTATTAAAATATTATTTATTTCAAAATTAATTAGTGATAGAAAAAATGACATAATAATAATAATTTTATAGTGTGGGTGAGGATTTTCGATCACAATTATGGCTGCTCAGTGGAGGATGGAGGTTGCCTCAGCGGATATAATAATAGTAGTAGAGTGACATCCATGCATGTGGTGGGTACGGTCGTTTACTTTTCTTACGTGACGGAATGCATGCCGTCCGTTTCTCGAGCTTTGCTTTCGCGCTGTAAGCCGTCGATTCCGTTCCTGACAGATGAACGGCTCGGGCAGCTTTGCCATGTGGTTTTTCCCTCTGGTTCATCTCTATCCATAAAAAAAAAAAAATAGATAGGTCGACTATTTCGATCTGGGCCTTGGGCTAGGAGAGGCAATGCATTGAGTCAGATGGGTAATTGTGGGGTCGCATGTGTACTGTAGGCCAGCTCTTTTCCAACTCATCCTTTGAATGAGTTTTTACTATTTGGTAAGAACATTCTACGTATGAGTGAAAAGTATATTTAGTAAGGAATGAATGAGTTGTGGTGTTGTATTTTTTGGGAGAACATAGACAAGTGCATGCATGCATCACGCATTTTTCTTTGTTGGAATTTCAAAAAATTTTATATGGGGAATTCCTGAATTTTCAGACTAAGTGAAATTCCTTGGTGCTTCTTTGAATTTGAGCATTCAGGAATTCCACCAAAATACAAAGATAATGAAATTCCTGAATTCTCCAAAGCTAATTGAGACTTTTCATTTACTGGAATTCAAGAACTTTTTATAAGAAACAGGGGATTTGGAAATACTAGGGGACATGATGTCACATCATACATTATGTGTCAAAAACTCCAACCACTAAAATTCTTGTCAGGAATTTACAGCAAATCTAGTAAAGAAACAGATCCTTAAGTGGGATTTCCTTGAATTCCATGGGCTCCACAAAAGAAAATCATCCCATGAAATGAGTTTAGCTTTTTTTGTTTTGTTTTTGACCCAGAAAAAAGGGTGGAGACCAATGATAGAGCCTACACTGGGGGCCTACACATATAAAAAGAGGGAAGCATGCCCTGGAATCAAACGTGCCAACTGGGGGAAGAGTCGCTAACCAAGTGAGCAGCCCCTGGTTGCAGTGAATGGATTAAGTTAAAACATAAAAGAGTCTAATTAAGCTCATATTTCACAATCTAACCCTCTTACTGAAATTCTAAATTTTAACCCCTTTAACCCATCTAAAAAGTAATAAATAGCCTTTGAAATTCTTTGAATTCGAGCATTTCAAATGCTAAATAAAAGATAAGGAATATTTGAAATTCCACGTGGGAGTCAATATTTTGAGAATTTTAAGATCCAAATGCATTATAACAATGAAACATTGCATTAGATATTCCACGAGGGAAGCTATCCAAATTCAAATCAATGTCGGAAATCTTCATTGCAACAAATTCTTGTTGGAAATACCTCTAAAAGAAACAGGCTCAAAGCCCCAAAATATATACAAGGCCCTGAAAAGAGCCAGCTCAACAAAAAGAACAAAAGAGAACAAAATCCCCACAAAGCTGAAGCCAAAGTTGAGCAAGAACTGAACGCCAGAAGATCATCATCGAGAAGGCCTTGGAATCTTAAATAAACTGAATAAAGTATCAAGAGCGCGCCTGTGGAAAAGCGTTGACATGCGGCCCAAAACCAGGATAGCTTCTTCCTTTACAGAAAAAAAAAATTATATATACCTTGAGGAGAAGGGACAGAACCTTATCAAAGCAACAGATGTTGCTGTAGAGCTTCAACCAAGTTATGAAGAGGGGCAGATGGTCTAATGGTAAATTGGAGCAAAACAACTTATTTCAGTACAGCATTGCTGAAATGAAGCCCGGGAATAGCCTTACTCAACAAAATAGAAACAAAACCAATAAATGTTACACCCCGACCCGATTTAACCCTAATTAGTGCTAATTAAATGTATTTTAGTTAAATTAATTATGCTTAATTACTAAATTATGATAAATAGTGTTTACTAGTGTTTATAGACTGAGTTAATTGAGTTTTGGATCTGGGATAGGTGAGTTGGAGTAGAGTTGACTCTATTAAGTAAAGTCAAGGACTTTTTCGTAATTATGAGTTTTTGCTTTTTGCATCATTTGCATGTCATATTGGCATTATCGTGTGTATTTCAATGAGTACATCGATTTTCGTATTAGACTCCTCTTCATTTGATCAACCGTTGACTATTTGGACCCCCATTTGACTTAAAATGAGAATATACTATGTGAGTGGACTTTCTTGCAAATTAGACATTTTATTCCCCCTATATAAAAGTCAACCCTTTTTATTTCTTTTCCTTTCCATCCCTTTTTATCTCTATTCATCTTCTTCTTCTTCTCAATCACTACAAGAGTGAGTGCTTGTGCCTTAGCAGCTAGGAGGGAAGCTAATCTTCATCTTCCTCATTCCCTACTATCCATTGTTGGCAAGAAATTATCTCCATCATCTTCTCTTCTCTTCCAAATTCGAAATCATTGCTAAGAGGTGGATATCAAACTCCTTTTGTTTAGATTTTGAGTGGAAATAGAGTCAAGAGATTCATATTGGTTCGTGCATACATATTCATTCCATTTTTCCATGTATTTTGTGATTAGGGTTTTTTATTTTGGGGGTTTTTTGAGCTCCTTTGAGCCAAGTGTGTAAGAGTTTCGAAAGCATAAATAGAGGCAAGTATGAGCTCTAATTTGGGTTTTTTGTAATGAATTCTTCCATTGATTCCAATGTTATTTTTGCTTAAATTTCTATTTCATAGAATATGAATGGATTGGAATGTTTGTATAGTTGTGATTGATGAAATGAATGGAAAGGGATTATATATATTGAAAATGGGAGCATGGAGGCTCTTTTATGCAGGTCTTATAGTGGAAAGGAGATGGGATTGGATGGGAGAAGAAATGGATGAAAGTCCTACAATCAGGAATTCTGGACAGTTCGCTCGAGCGGACTGGAGTAGTCACTCGAGCGAACCTTCCTCTGAAGTTGTGGGACGAGCAAATAAAAGGATCGGTTGGACACCCATCTTTCTGGGTGGGGTCCGCTCGAGCGACCACACCCTGAAAACCTCGCTCAAGCGAATGAATTATAATGTGCGAGTGACCAACCTTCTAGATGGGTCCGCTCGAGTGAGCCTAAAGTTAAAACCTGGCCCTTTTCCTGAAACAGATTTGGGTGAATTACCACCCTTAAACTATTATAACCCACCTTAATCATCCTTAATTGATAATTAAGGTGTTTATCTTTACTCCCATAGAAATTTAGGAATCTTAAGACTTGATGACCTCAAAAGTGGAACCATTAACCTCATTAATTGGTCCAACGAGTACAAATTAGTCCAACATTATGCTATGAGAGTTAGTTTGGAAAACTCAATGTATTTCTCATAAATAGTGACACCTAACAAGGTAGTGATACATTGATTTTTTTCAAACCTACTTTGTAGTGGACAGTAAAGGACTAAAATCAATAGTATAGTCTCTTTAATTATTGCATTTCATATTGGAGTATAACTTTGTTATTGATATTAAATCCTATTTATTAACTTCTTCCATTATTAATACTTCTTGAGGTCCAACTGTTTACATTCAAATTCATAACGTCAATATATATACCAATTTAGTATTCATTGAACATATGGATTGAGTGAGAAATGTGAATATGATTTGATTTGTATTTGATTCGATCGAGTCGGCTACTACAGTAAGTCATTTAGAGCACCGGAACTCTAGACTTAGGTAGCCAGTGAGCCTTTGGCCGGGGCCTTTGGTGACATCCCAACTAGATTTGCTCTCTAATTGAGAGGATGAGCTTAAGGTAGTAGCCAATTAGTATGTTTTCATTATACTTTATTCATAAGCATAAATTATTTAATTTTGCACAATTCGCCTAGTTGATACTTATCATTGCCATATATAAATTTATTCGTCTTAAATTCAATTTGATACATTATGTATTTCCTTATTATTACCTATACTTGCTTAATCGTCGTATTGATGATACTACTCTTGGTATCACAGTCGCAGGTGCCGCATTCGGCCCCGAGGAGGCCAAAAAGGGAGAGGAGGTTATCTAGGAGCTAACTTCAGGATTAGAGGAATGGCCGGAGCTAGGGCCAATATAGAATTCTTCTTCTTTGGAGTGCGTGCCGAATATTTTGGAATTTTGTGGATAGTTTGTGTAGCTAGCCCCTTTTTGTGTGGGCCACACTTAGGTGTAGCTATTCTTTTGTTATACTTTTGGTATTGTTTTGTATAGGGTTCTTTTATACACCCTCTTTTGTAAATAATGTATATACTAATATAAATACAGCTTCCGCAATGACTAATTGTTATGGATAAATTATAGTGAGTTCTAACTCACGTATATAGAAGGTTGTTCTCTCTCTTTAGTGTATTGTATTTGGCTTGAGACAGGTACAACAAGTTGGAATACGTGTGACACAACTCAGGGATTACCCTATGTCAGGGTGATTCGGGACCGGGATGTGACAATAAAGAACTACAAATTTCTGTAAATATTATTGAAGAAATCTGAACTAATGTACTGTTACTGCAGCAGACTGATCAGTTTATGACAAAATCCTTCCATCTCCTACCTGTATCAAACTAATCAAACTGAAACATCCCTTAGTTTTCCTACTTAAAACACCTTGAAACTCCTAGTTCTTTTTAACTGAACTTCTAATTGTTTTTGTCTATTTTGTTAATCAGGATAATTAGACCTGCTATCTTTGGTTTGGCTCATTTGAATGATGTCAAAACAATTGGCAGACCCTTTAGAGCTGAATGTGAAGTTGGGAATATTGGAAGGGACCTAGTTTCCAAGCTATACTTACTTTCAGATTTGTAGCTTGTGAATATTGGAAGGGAATATTGGTGGACTGTCATTCCTTCGTAGGCCAATTTAACAAAACAGACATCACTCTCCCATACTTACTTTCAGATTTGTAGCTTGTGAGCATTTTCACCAGTGCTTTGACTAGAGATTGTTATCAATTCCTAGTTCACAAATGGATGTTGGTTGGTCCATATGCTACAATTCGAGCGGGAGTTCGAACTAGTCTTGAAAAGAACTGAACGAGAAGAAATATTCTTTGAATCATAGGTGCATGATATAATAGACTTTCTCCTTGGATTATGGTGTATCATATCGTAGAAATTTCTTTATAATCATTTTTCTAGTGAAAGTTACAGCTGCAGAGCTGCTTTTATCTGTCCAAAAAAAAAAAAAAGTCCTTGTTATTGGAATGGAGGCTACAAGTCTTGTACCACAAGATCCCTGGATTTTTCCTTTTCCACTCTTCTATCTTTACTTCAAAATGGTGAGGCTCAAAAGGTTCTTCCCTCTTGGGTGTAATCTTTTGTGACTTTATGTAAGCTTTTTAAATGCCTTTTTCTTTTATGATACCATATAAATTCGACACTGTCGGATCAGATATCCTCTTTTTATCTTGTTTACAACCTGACTCCATGCACTGCTGAGGTTTTTGCTGGATTTGTTCCCAAAAAGAAAAGAAAAAAAAAACCTACAGAGAGATGCAAGAGTTAACTATTAGATTAAAGGACATAGCTTCATGTTTTTTGTTGGGGACAGTTTGCTTAATTGAAAAGCTAGAGGGGTGCATTGCATTGCAGATGCAAGTGAGCTGAGTCCTATCCAGTCCTGGTTGGATCTAGCACAGGCTTGTTTTAATTCCTGTTCAATTATCTTGACAGTACCGTTGCTATCCCCCCTCCTTTTTATTTGATTGGTAATATGATTGAATCCATAACACTGCAATAGTGAGCGCTTTCCACCGTGCCACGGCCTCCAGTCTAGGTTTTTGGCAATTGAGAAAATTGGAAATGGGATTAGGCCGGTGAGTTACTGACTTTACAGCCTCTCTTTCACTCAAAGTCCTGCTCAAGCAAACAACATAACATATAACCAACCATTCTGCAAAAACATTCACTTAACCTGGCTAGGTTTTTAACTGGATAAAGCAGGACAGCTTTGAAACTTTCTTGCTAAAACACACAGGCACCATTGGATCCTTGAAACTCCGTTTTATCTGTGAATTGTTATGGCAAAGAACAAACAACTCTCACAGGCAACTCAGAATACTCTGTTAGGAGTGTAAACTGAATTACCTGCACTCACAAAGAACCAAATTGGCCCATACGTATCGGATTAGTTTGAGGTGTGCTTTTTCTGAAGCCCAAACTCCGGCTTCACTGTGGAAACTGGCATTTAGCATTTGGCCAGAATATGAAAATTGTGGTGTGACCATGGATTGATCTAAAGTTTATCAGTGAAGCAGTTACTTCATAGTCTATGCATAATAGACTCATCTGACAAGTAGCATAATCGACACATTTGACAGGCACTGAATTTAAGTTGATCAATGGTAAATTACTTGCATTTTTACTCTTCTTGGTCTATCTCTGTGAAGATGACAAGAAGCTACTAATGTAGGGACTAACACACATCTATTGTTCACACCTCACAATCCAAGGGTACTGATGGTCAATACTGATCAAAGGTACATGGTTACATGAATGTTGGATCCCAAGCATCTTAGCACCTTGGCAATTGGCATACCACCCATTAGTGCAAAATCAAAAATTTTCTAGGCACAGGAGATAAGAATTGGATATCAGGAGGCCAAATGCACATATTCCTGAATTTTAATCTAATCTAGTAAGGGCCAGTTAAATTAGATCCAGAGTAGATTGCTTAATCTAATCTAGTAAGGGCCAGTTAAATTAGATCCAGAGTAGATTGCTCAACAAACAAAAATTCAGCAGAGTGCCGTTCTTTGTCATTCTCAACAAATTCAATTTCCATTAATAGCAGAACCATCTCCACGACCTGGCTTCTAGAGAACGTAATTCAAATCTACCAGTACCTTACCTTTTTCCAATTCTTTTCTGTAATCACATATAATAAGGAGATTGAAGAGAGAGTTGAACATGAGAAATTGGGCAATAAAAATACACCAACAATCATTCAGTCATTGTAGAGAACACTCAGAAGATACTATAACACACAAGCTTGAATGAAAAGTACTTAATTCATTGATAACAAACTCCAGGCTTACATAGCCTTTTACAAAGAGATAAAATAAAAAATAACAACCCACGTTTGCAACACCCTAAAACGTGGTAACAGACTAAGAGGAATTCGTCAAAGCACAAACAACTAGTTCCTAAAGAATAGGACTTATTAACAGATTGATTAACTAAAAGATCGGAATAATAAACTGTTAACCTCTAACAGTCTATCAGTCATGTCACAATACAATCATATCAAGAAAATAAATGAATCAACAAGAGATTACACAAAAGTTTATGGGAAGGTATTCTTCTGGAAAAGAGGTTGGAGCCGTCGCTTGATGTCGTCGTCTTCCCACTCCAATGCTTCCCACCATGGACTCGAGCCTCGAATCTTCTTTAGTGCAGGAGCTACAATGTTGGTGCCATGCGTGAGGAAGGAGAGGCTCTTCAACTTGGGACATTCATAAATTAAAATAGATTGCAGTGAGGGCCATTCCAACGAAACCCCTCGGCAAAAGCTGACCAATCCTGGTAGGTGACGCAGAACAACCTCCTTGACATTGGGGAGGATGACACTGTCATTATTACCAATATGGGCATGGCATATGACAGACGTCTCCTCTTCAATTCCTATTATCTCTTCAACGTCCCAACCATTGACTCTCAATGTTTCTAAATTGGGTAGTTGTTGAATCATACCCACTTGGAAAACCTTCTTTAGGCGACCAGAATGACAATTACCTAATTCCAAATGGGTTAGTTTGGAGAGGCTGCCAGGTAACAATCGCCCAACCCATAGTCTTCTCAAGTTAGGAAGATTTTTAATCTCAAGTATCTCCAAGTTGGGAAGCACTGCACACGTTTGTTGTTCCCCATCTCCATCAAAGAGTGTTTCCATTTTATCACAGTCTATGATCTTACACATTTTCAGCTCATTCATGTTTGCGAAGCCAAACTCTGATAGCTTTTGAGCAGCATAATGATCCTCTAGATGAAAATACGAACAATGGGCGAGTGTCTCCATAATTGCAACAGGTGAGATCTCATAGCCATTTCTGTATACCAATCGTCCTTCCCATGCTTCAGGTCTATGATTAAAAACCTGATCCCAGCCCCAATGTTTCCCACAGCCGACCCGAAATCGAAATCTCCTAAACCGTCTTGCTTGCCATGATTTACTCCCATTTAGAAAATGTGTGAGACACTCCGCATTTGGAAAGTAGAAATCAAGATACGTAAGATGTTCCAACCTGCACAATTCATCAACTACTACTTTCATGCTTTCATCATCCCATTGATCTGCTTCAGCACAACCCGACGTACGCATGCCCAGTTCTTCCAACAATGATAGATTTGGGATGATTTCAATTGGAACTCTCAACCTCATGTTCCAGTCTTTAGTGTCCTTAAGATGATGAGCAAAGCTAAATCCCACTATTAAACGTTTCAGACTAGTCAGTTCCCCAACCTCTCTAGGGAGATAATCGATCCCTGTGCTGTTTCCTAAATGAAGCACCTCAAGTCGCCTGAGCTGTCTTACTTGGGCTGGTAGATGTTTTAATCTGTGACAATCCCTCAAATAGAGTCCGCGGAGGTAAACCAAGTTGAATAGGGATGGGGGCAAGGAATCTATACTTGTGCCACTGAGGTCAAGAATTGTGAGAGAATGCATTAATTCGAAGAATGAATCAGGGATCGCTGTTAGCTCTCCATTCCCTTGCAGCAATAATGTCGACAGATCTCTGCAATTCGGCCTCTCCAATAGACCACCCAAACTACATTCCATCATCGACAACTTTTTCAACTGCACCCATCCATTTTCCATTGGCGGTAACCTTACATGCTTACCAGTTTTTACTAAGAACCCTGAAGCTTCTTTCAATGCGAAATCCCTTATAATGTCATGCATTTTAACATGTTCTTCAGTATCACCTCTATCCAGCAGTGACGCATCGACAAGATTAATTACCATGTGGTGACCTTTATCCCGTGCCTCTTCAATGCTATTAACACCTTGAATGTAGCCCTCCAACCAACAAAGCTCTGCCAATTCAGTTTTCAATATTTTCCAGTCTTCTGGGTACAATGAGCAGTACAAAAACAAGCTCCTTTCACAGTCATTCGGTAACCGATCATAACTGATTCTTAAGCAGGAGAACACTTCCTTTTCCATGCCTTTAATTTGAGACGTACATGGTAATTGCAATTCCCTTAGCGTATTCCTCCACACAGCAACATCACTCTTCCTTCTCAATGATGAACCAATTACGATGATGGCAAGTGGCAAACCACCACACTCTTTAATGATATCTCTAGCAATTGGTTCGATACGGGGAGACATGGCAACATCTCCAACTTTTTCATTGAAGAGGCTCCATGCCTCCTCTTTGGATAGTTTCTCCATTTGTATTTCTACATCTGTTTCCATCTGCCGACATACGCCAAAATCTCGAGTGGTCAACAAGACTTTACATCCATTATCTTGATTTGGAATTGGGATCCCAACATCAGACAAATCTATTCTTTCCCAAATATCATCTAAAATCAACAAGAACTTCTTCCCCCTTAAATGGTGATATATGTTTGCTCTTAGTCGATCGTCAGACATATTTTTTGCAGGACATTTCAGACGTTCTGCAACATCATTTTGCACCTTTCTTCGACTTCCTTCACCTGAGACGGTTACCCAGACGACGATGTCAAACATATGAAATTCTTCCAGTCGATTGTTCAACAGTTTCAGAGTTCGTGTCTTGCCAATGCCACCCATCCCCCAAATTCCAATCTTTTGGATGCTGACATCTCTAATAAGCCCCAATATCTTCTGCAATCTAGGCTCGGAGTCGGTTGATGAATTAATTTCTACAATTTGTGGTTCAACTCTCTCCAACGGTGCATTAGATAAATATTTTCCCTTCAACTTTGGTCGTTTATTATTAAGATCGATGATTTCCTCGATAACAGCTCTCACACGTTTGGCCAATGTCAGCCTCGAGCAGACATTAGAACACCGTGTATGTTCAGCCTTAACGGACTCCACATCAAGTTCTACCTTTTTCACATCTTCAAGCCACAATTTACTCTCCATTGTTGCTACATTTGGTGATTCTCTAGTTATTTCTTCCACATCATCCCTCCGGGCAAATAAATAACGTGCATTGTTGTTCAGTTCTTCAATTTTCTTTTCAGGATTTGTAATGTAATCAATTTGAGGACCAATAAGACTCGATGCCAGATTCCCAATATCTAAAACTGATGCAATGTTCTCCATGCCTGTTAAGAAACTGGGAGACAATTAGGAAAACATGAATTATAGTATAAATACCAATACTCAAGAACAAATACCATCCAGATAATTTAATACTCACAAAAACACATAAACGAGTTTGGATTTTCAAACTGACTAGTCCCATGCTTGCTTTCTTGTAACTCAAACTAATGATGTTTCTTGTGTGACAAAAGCACTACTAATCTTAAATGGCTCTTATACCTCATATTTATATAAAATCCACGCAACTATAAACAAATTTTTAGTAAAATCTGTCGCTCATTATTGTGTATAGGGTGTGTGTGCGCGTGCGTGAGACCCTCCAAAGCAAATGGAGAATCTACATGTAACTGCTCACCTTTTTAATATTACAATAATGACCCATAGACTTTATTATCTTTATACACAAGTAATACAATCATTTAGACTCTCTTGAGTACATGTAGATTTATAAAAGACAAAAATGCTCTTACCTTATACATGTTTGCAGCAAACAATGTTTGAAATTAAAATAGTTTTAACCAAAATGTATTACAATATTTTCCTTCATCTAAATAGAGTTCGCATGGTATTCGTAGCACAACTTATTTTCCAATGTTAAACTTCAGGAATTACGGTATTGAAGGGAGTATTTTTTGTCCTCTAAGTAGGCTTCAATATGAGTAGGGTCGGGTTGGGTTGGGGTTTGAGGCCAATGTGAGTTTGACCCAACCATACACAATCCCAACACAACTTGAACCCTAACCTGAAGTTTAAAGTGACCTCACAGCCCGAGCAACTACCCAGGCTCAGGTGGTGTAACCCGACTCAATCAGCCCTTCTATCTTTTATCACCTACCAAAAACCCTTGAGCTTACGACCCTGACTTCATGGATTATAGGTGGAAACCCGAAGCCCACAATCTAATTATTGTACTAATTAAAAAACCCAAAAAGAAAAGGGGGGGATGAACAGAAACCAACAAATAAAATAGAAGAGTCACATAGTTTTAAGAAAATAGATGGGGAAAATGTGAGGCCCACCACTGAAATAATCAGAGTTTTTAGAAGGTACTTTATCGAAGAACTTTACAAAAAGAAAAAGGCCTTGTGGTTTTTAAAATTCTAATACCTGCTTTTTAACATCATAAGCACTTGAGATTGTTTGGTTAGGATATTAAAATCAGCTGATTCCATATATAATAGCCAAATAATTAATTATATTTTAATAATGAAAAATAATTGTGTAATATACAGAACCCTTGTACTTAAAAAAAATAACCCCCACCCCCCCTGCCCAAAAAAAAAAAAATAATAATCTGAATGTGACATTTTCCATGAACACCACTAATAACAATTCAATAATACTACAAAAAAAAATATGAGAATTCAGTAATTTCAGATAATGCTGCCTTTAACTCATCTAGCAAAACCCTTTTCTTTTTTTTTTTCCCTAAAAAAACGTTTCACTAATTATAACTAGATCTCTTGTGACAAATGACAATCCTAGGTAAAACCATCTCCATGTTTCAGTAACGGTAATACTATCATTATTAAAATGTAAGAAATCACAAAAAATGAAAAAAAAAAAAAAAAAAAGAGAGAAGAAAGATTGAAGTAAAAATAAAAAACTCTAGTCATATAATTCATATTGTATCAGTAAAAAAAAAAAGTTATATATATATATATATGGAGGATCCAGAAATTGTATTTCTTCAATTTATCTAAAAATATTTTCCAGATAACAGCTGGTACAAATGCCTTTCTTCTTGTTCTCTTGGCGCCCCTAGCATGCTCTTTTTTTTTTTTTTTGGAATCCTTTGGGTGTAATCGGAATTAAGATTAATGGAAAAGTGGAAAAGGTGCAGGTGGCTCAAAACACAGATGATTAGCTCCTCAACCAATTTTTGAAATTTTAAATGATATATAATTATATTTATACAACTAATGCTTTCAATGAATTCATTAATTCAAAAATATAGAGACTACTCCTAGGCTTGCAAAATGAAGAAAAGTGTCTCCCTAATCGTATAATTGAAAAGAGATTAATAGCATGTTTGGTAAGAGGCGAAAAATCCATAGATTTGATGATTCTTCACTACCACTAGAATAAGGATTCCTCGCTAGGGATTTGTATGTTTGAGAATTTTACATTGATATTGGTGTGTATATGAGAAAAATAGGGTTGGGTGTGCAAATCCACTAGACTGGGGAATTTCAGATCTTATGAGGGGTTGTCGGATTTGAAAATCCTAACAAATAAAGATTTCCATTCGTTTAAATCCTCAGAAATTTACAATTACCAAACATGGATTTACCACAATATGAAGCAAACTTAAAATTTTTTCCCTAAAGATTTGGTTACCAAACATGACCTAAAATCAGAAGGAAAGAAACACCAAAGAGGTTTTGTGCGTAGTGCGCTATTTCGTTTTGGCCCCATTTGTTGAATCGTTGGGCCACCAGCTGCTGGTCTGCAGGTGAACCAACCTGTTGGGTCCTGTCCCAGCTGAACTGGGTCAGGTTTGAGTGGGGCAGAATCAACTGGCTGGCTTACTTGCAGGAGTTCTGCTATATGGACAGAATTTTGGGACCGGTCCTTGGACCGGTCCCAAAGTTCTGATCCAATATATTTGGATCAGAATATATTGGATCAGAACTTTGGGATCGGTCCAAGGACCGGTCCCAAAATTATGTCCATTTAGACCTTTTCTACTTGCAGTCTCTCTGATTTGTGGGTTGTTGGGCCTTTTAATAGCTTGAACGGGCTTCATGGGCTGAACTATTTGGGCCATTGAGTGTCGTGTTTGGCCTCCCTTTCAATTAAAAAAAAAAGGGGGGGGGGAAAAATTGGTACCCCAGCCTAGGGGTTGGGACCCAAACAGGCCCACACAAGTGGGAAGAGAAGCCCGTGGGGTGATATGAGGTTGTGAATCAACTTAGCAACCTCTTATTTTCAGTTTCACATATCTATAACTGATATTGGGGATTTTTGAATATTTTATCTTTTTTTATTTTAATAATGATAGAACCAAATCATAATATTAGAAACCAATTTAAACAACTATTACAAAAGATGAAAACCGCCGTTGCAATTTATATTAAACAAATTCGGATACTTCTCAGATTAATGATTTTGACCCTTATATATTCTTGATCTTAGATTTTCTCCTTTGATTGTCTATGTTTAATTGATATGTGATGTTTAGATGATTTCAATTTTTATGAGGTGAAGAAGGTTTTTGCATACGTTAATTTTCTGGAAAAAAAAAAAAACATTGTTCTCCTTATAGACAAATCATTCAGATAAAAAACATTGATTTGTTTCTGATTTGAGTAAATTGAAGGCAAAAGTAGTGGGTCAATTACATATCTTGGTTGATTAATCTGCTTAACTGATTCTTGATGTTCAGATATATTTTTATTATTATTAATTTTTTACACTTTAGTTTTAATCATTGCAAGATTTCTTATTCATATAAAATTCATAAAATTCATATAAAATTCATGTGGGTTCGACCTATAACATCATCAATCTCAACAAGACAACTATGCACGTGCAATTTTAATGGATTGTAATAAATCACACATCACTATCAATGTTTCTTTTCTCTAGTACCCATATAAAGTGTGGTTGATATATTTAAGGATCTGATCTCTAACCATAGCCATACATTCAAGTACCCTTCTTAGGGTTTTCTAATACTTTATGGACGGATGAGAATAGAAGTAGATTTTTAGGCTTTGTAGTGGACGATCAGTTTCAGATTTGGATACTTTTTCCTCTTTTGAATGCAACTTAAAATATTTCCATCTTTGATTTTTTCTTCTTGTTTTGGATTGAACTTTTCTCTCTAGTTAAAGATTTTTGGAGTTTTGGGTTGTCATCAAAGAGAGGGGAAAAAAAAAAAACTATCAAGATCTTAATCCTTTCAAGAAAAATATACGAATAATTTATTCACAATTTAAAAAAAAAAAATTAGTTCTCGCAATTTAGAAAAAAAAAAAAAAACTTAGAAGTAAAAATTTATTCACATCATAACAAATAATGAATAAATTGGTATCCTGACTTGAGATCTACAGTACCTGATGTTTGGGCAGTTGGAAAACGGAAGATTGAAGAAGATTGAGATAAACCAACAAGTGATCTCCAATGCCAATTGAATTGTACTGATGATGGGATGATTTCTTCTTGTGCTGTGAATTGTGTAAGGACCCTGAGATTGCTCATATAGCTAGAGGTCAACAAATGTCTTGGACGATTGAGATTGGCCGGGGAGTATTTGCATCTTGATGAAGGGTCAAGATCTAAAGTTCACTAGAAAACATGTATGGCCACCATAGGATACGACTTTTCCACACCTTTCTTCTAATAAACAAAGATTTAGAGAGAAAACTAGTAGGGTACGTAGTTGGTGGAGACCATTCCATGCTCCAAAATGCCAAAATAATATATATTCATATAAATCAAACAAGGCCTCGTTTGTTGACTTGTTAAATTAAGCCCTTAACTAACACAACCTTATTTGATAAAAATATTTAAAAGACATCAGTCTAAGCCCACTTGGATTATCAAAAGCATATTGGTGCCAAGGTTGGCAACTAGTCATCCAAATTCAAGTCATTCAACTCGAAAAAATTGACTAGGAGAAAATCAACAGGATGACTTGGAAGAGTCATACTTTTTTTTTAATATTTTAAAAATAGACTAAATATTTAAAAGACATCAGTCTAAGCCCACTCGGATTATCAAAAGCATATTGGTGCCAAGGTTGGCAACTAGTCATCTGAATTCAAGTCATTCAACTCTAAAAAATTGACTAGGAGAAAATCAACAGGATGACTTGGAAGAGTTATATTTTTTTTTAATAATTTAAAAATAGACTAAATATTTAAAAGACATCAGTCTAAGCCCACTCGGATTATCAAAAGCATATTGGTGCCAAGGTTGGCAACTAGTCATCCAAATTCAAGTCATTCAACTCGAAAAAATTGACTAGGAGAAAATCAACAGGATGACTTGGAAGAGTCATACTTTTTTTTTAATATTTTAAAAATAGACTAAATATTTAAAAGACATCAGTCTAAGCCCACTCGGATTATCAAAAGCATATTGGTGCCAAGGTTGGCAACTAGTCATCTGAATTCAAGTCATTCAACTCTAAAAAATTGACTAGGAGAAAATCAACAGGATGACTTGGAAGAGTTATATTTTTTTTTAATAATTTAAAAATAGACTAAATATTTAAAAGACATCAGTCTAAGCCCACTCGGATTATCAAAAGCATATTGGTGCCAAGGTTGGAAACTAGTCATCCGAATTCAAGTCATTCAACTCTAAAAAATTGACTAGGAGAAAATCAACAGGATGACTTGGAAGAAGTCATATTTCTTTTTAATATTTTAAAAATAGACTAAATATTTATAAATTTTAATAGTGCATTTATTTATTTGTATTAAAAACAATTAACTCACACGATCAAATTTTTATATGCAAGGAAAACACTATAATTAGAAAAAAAAAAAAAAAAAAAAAAAAAAAAAAAAAAAAAAAAAAAAAAAAAAAAAAACAAAAAAGGGGTGGGTGGGGGAACAATCTTGCGTATCACATAATTTCAAGTCCAAACATTAATGAATGTAAAATATTATATAGAGATCTTAAATCAAATTGTGATTATCATTTTTAAACTGCTAATTCCAGACCTCAAGCATTAATTACTTGAAAAGATATTAATCTTTTTAAATGAAATTTACATATCAAATGGTTTAGAATGCATACAACTAGTCATAATGGGGTAATCAGGTACAGTTTCTCCTGTATTTAACTCGATCATTCTTTCAAATCAAGTGACTCAGCCGATTCAAGAGTTGACTCGCTGAGTTTATCCTATATTTGACATAGTGCTTCGTCAGAATAAGGCGACTCGGTTGATTCAAGATTCAACTCACTGAGTTTTCCCACCATAATTGCTGCCTATCCCATCTAATGATGGAAGTTTAGTGAAATCCTCAAGCAATAAAAACAAGGTAGATCCAATATCAATTATAAATATGCGAAATGGAAAATAAGGGGTCGCTAAGTTGATTCACAACCCCACATGTCACCCCGTGGGCTTCTCTTCCCACGTTGTGGGCTCGTTTGGGTCCCAACCCCATAAGCTGGGGGTACCATTTTTTTTTTTTTTTTTTCCTTTTCTTAAAATTAAAAGGGAGGCCAAACACGACAATCTAATGGCCCAAATAGTTCAGCCCATGAAGCCCGTTCAAGCTATAAAAGGCCCAACAGCCAACAAACCAGAGAGGCTGCAAGTAAGCAAGCCATTGGGTTCTGCCCCAGTCAAACCAGACTCAATTCAGCTGGGACTGGACCCAACAGGTTCGAAGGAAAGACGAGAAATTTTTTGCCCTGTTTGGTGTGATAAAAGAAGTTAATTTTCAACCACATGAAAGAAAACTTTATGTCATTTTCAACACTTTTCACAGCAAACTCTTATTTATTAATGTTATATAATCAAATCTACTACAAATCTTGTGTTATTTAAGGTTAGGTGCATTACTTTGTAGATTGAGCTTTTTAGTATAGACTTATCATTTAACTGTGCATCATTATTAATTTTTATTCTGATGTTTCAAATAAATGTTGCTTTTAGAATTAATTGATCAATTATGTACAAAAAACACAAAAATGTGATGTAAGCATTTGTCTCTTGAATCATGCTAAATAGTGCACGTTCACTTGTTATGGTGTTGACCTAAATGAAGGACAATCAAGGGAAATAGGAGATGGATAGATAGGCTACCATTTGAATTATAGTGTTCTTCATACTAGTCCTATAAAAGGATCATATCTCTTAGTTTTAACTCCTCAAAACTTAATGGTTACAAATTCTATTTCCTTAAAGGGAGATGCTCCTATGAGAGATATCTATCACCTTATATGAAAGATGGGTGGGGGACCTTACATCCATTTCTAATGCCAACAACTTAAATATGAGGGCCCCCACCTTATCTCTCATAGTAAAGTGAGAGATGTTCTCATAGGAACATCTATTTTCCTTAAAATTTAAGGATAACTAAAATCAGATTACTCAAAATTCGATGGCATCCCTTGATCGTCAAGAGGTGGGTGTAAAGAAACACCCAAGTGTTTTCTAGTGTGTCCCATCAAGTGGAGAAAGGAGAGAGAGCTTTCATGTTCATAGATAGAAATTTGTATGCATAGTGGAAAATATTCAAAACTTAGTGAGTAGGCAGGGAAATCCATCTCTATGGGTGATCTACAGTTAAAAAAAAGTCTTTAAAAGATATTGTCACTGAATAATATCTTTCTCCTTGTTTTGAGATGCATTTTGCTGTTTAGTTGAAGATTTTAGTGTTTTGGGTTGTCATAGGGTAGGTTAACAGGATGAAGTAAAGTAAATATATTGATATCCAGATTTGAGATAGTACAGTACCTGATCTGCAGCCGTGAAAACAGAAAATTGAAGAAGATAGAGATGAGCTCAAGTGATCTAGTAACTGTGATAGGACACTGAGATTGCTGATATACCTAGAGGGGTCCTGTATGTCTTGGACGGTTGAGAATAACCAGCTCAAAGGAGACCAATGAGCATTTGCAACTTGAAGGGCTAGGATGTCATGTCGGCCATAAGATATGACTTTCTCCCCATTTCACTGATAAACAAAGATTTAGAGAGAATAGTTGTTGGTGTCCATGTGATACTGCATAATTAAATGCAGAAAAAGAGAAAAAAAAAAACGAAAAAGCTGTCCTCTTTCTGATAAACAATGATTTAGAGAGAATTTGTAAGTGGTGTCCACATGCTACTGACACCATTCTCTTTAGTTCGACTAAGGGGGAAGAGATTTTGGCTCTAAAAAATTCTTGCGGTGTTTTCAATTGGTCTCGAGGTTGAAGGTTAATTTGTCCAAAAGCATGTTGGTGGGAATTGGCTGTGCACTAAGGAAACCTTTCGGTCTTTGGCTGCTACGATTGGCTGCAAATCAGGGAGGCTTTCTTTTCTGTATCTTGGTCTTCCGATTGGGGCAAAACCGAGATCTAAGGCTCTTTGGGACCCGGTTAATGGTGTCCATGTGCTACTGAATGAGTTCCATCTTATCCAAACTTTTATCACCAGGAAAGATCATGTGTTAACCCCTGGACATCCAGCATAAACTCCGTTCGAAAAACTGGATGGTGGTGATGGCTTTGAATTATTAAACATCATAATATGGGGTATGATATACTCTGATTGGGTAGATATGAGAATACCTTACTCTGATATATTGATTTCTGGTGAAATGATTGGGTGATTAGTATATCACATTTTCTGCTTGGCCTGTGGTTTTAGATGTTACCAATCTGTGTAAAGTATATTAATTTTTATCATCTGCGGAGCTTAACAGATTGGGCCTTCTTTGTAATCCTCGGATGCAAAAGTAATCTTTCCGCTGTACTATTGCAAGAATTATGAGAATTCTTGTTAGAAGAATTTGAAATTCTCCAAATGCCTTTCGACATGGAATTCCCAATTCTCATGTCCCATTTATATAGCATTTGAAATGTTACAACTTTGAGAATTCTAAAGGCTGGGCCAGTCTCTTTTAGTTTAATTCCTCTTTTAGTTTAATTCCTGACAGGAATTTATCATGTTGGGTATTTCTTACAGTGGCATTATGGTTATCCCCTTGGCATTTGAAATGATAGGTTTCTTTTACTAGGATTCTAAATTTTAACCCCTTTAACCCACCTAAAAAGTAATGAATACCTTTGGAATTCTCTCAATTCGAGCATATCAAAAGCTAAATGTTGAGGATTTGAAATTTCACATGAGAGACAATATTTCGAGAATTTCAAATTCTCTATGCATTATAACAATGAAACATTGCATTAGATATTCCAAGCGGGAAGCTCTACAATCAATGTCAGAAATCTTCAAGGCAACAAATTCTTGTTGGAAATACCTCTAAAAGAAACAGGCCCAGAGCCCCAACATATATACAAGGCCCTGAAAAGAGCCAACTCAACAAAGAGAATAAAATCCCCACAAAGCTGAAGCCAAAGTTGAGCAAGAACAGAATGCCAGAAGATCATCATCAAGAAGGCCTTGGAATCTTTTATAAACTGAAAAGAGTATCAAGAGCGCACCTGTGGAAAAGCGTTGACGTGCCGCCTAAAACCAGGACAGCTCCTTCCTTTACAGAAAAAAATAACCTTGAGGAGAAGGGACCTGGTTATAGAACCTTATCAAAGCAAAAGATGTTGCTGTAGAGATTCAACCAAGTTATATGTTGGGTTTCAAATAAAAGAAAGCAGAATTGTGGGTCAGCAAAAATGGTAATGAAGAGGGGCAAATGGTCTAATGGTAAATTGGAGCAAAACAACTTAATTCAGTACAGCATTGCTGAATGGAGCGCCCGGAAATAGCCTCACTCAACAGAACAGAAACAAAACAACAGAGAACTTGAAATTTCTGTAAATATTATTGAAGAAATCTGAATTACTGTACTGTTACAGCAGCAGACTGATCTATTTATAACAAAATCCTTCCATCTCCTTGCTGTATCAAACTAATCAAACTGGAACATCCCTTAGTTTTCCTACTTAAAACATCTTGCAACTCCTAGTTCTTTTTTAACCGAACTACAAATTGTTTTGGTGTATTTTGTTAATCAGGATAAGTAGACCCGCTATCTCTGGTTTGGCTCATTTGGATGATGTCAAAACAATTGGCAGTCCCTTTAGTGCTGAATGTGATGTTGAGAAGATTGGAAGGGACCTAGTTTCCCACCCAACTCTCTATCAGGGACTGGTTGAACTATTTATCTAACCATAACCAGACCTGACATTTCTCATTCAATTAATATTGTTGGTTAGTTTATGACCAACCCTTGGCATCAGGCATAGGCATCTAAATATGGCCATTTTTGCACACATCATTCACAATCTTCAAGGCACGTCTCATTGAAGAATTTTTTTTTCCCTAGCTAATTCATCTCTCACCTTGTCAACTTATGCTGATGCAAATTGAGCAAGATGTCTAGCCACACATTTTAATCTGCTAGGCTAGTGTGTGTTTCTCTAGAATTCCTTGAAATGCAAGAAACAAGTTGTTTTCTCTAATCTTCATTGCAAGCTAAATATCAGGCTACGTCTTTAGCTTATGCCGAATTTCTATGGGTCACAAGGACTTCTTGAACTACATCTCACTCAACAGGGTCCTACTCCTTGTGTGCACACAATATTTGTGCAATTTAAATTGCATCTCATCTCATGAACAAATCAAACAGAAGCATTGAGGTGGACTGTCATTCCTTCGTAGGCCAATTTGACAAAAAAGCCATCACTCTCCCATACTTACTTTCAGATTTGTAGCTTGTGAGCATTTTCACCAATGCTTTGACTAGAGATTGTTATCAATTCCTAGTTCACAAATTGATGTTGGTTGGTCCATATGCTACAGTTTGCGCGGGAGTGCGAAATAGTCTTGCAAAGAACTGAATGAGAAGGAATATTCTTCGACTCATAGGTGCATGATATAATAGACTATCTCCTAGGATTATGGTGTATCATATCCTAGAAATTTCCTTATAGTCATTTTTTCTAGTGAAAGTTAGAGAAAGAACTGAATGAGAAGGAATATTCTTCGACTCATAGGTGCATGATATAATAGACTATCTCCTTGGATTATGGTGTATCATATCCTAGAAATTTCCTTATAATCATTTTTTCTAGTGAAAGTTAGAGAAAGAACTGAATGAGAAGGAATATTCTTCGACTCATAGGTGCATGATATAATAGACTATCTCCTTGGATTATGGTGTATCATATCCTAGAAATTTCCTTATAATCATTTTTTCTAGTGAAAGTTAGAGCTGCTTCTCTTTCCTTCAAAAAAAAAAAAAGGGAAAATACAAGTCCTTGTTATTGGAATGGAGGCTGCAAGTCTTGTTCCACAAGATCCTTGGATATTTCCTTTTCCACTCTTCTTATCTTTACTTAAAAATGCTGAGGCTCAAAAGGTTCTTCCCTCTTGGGTGTAATCTTTTGTGACTTTATTTAAGCTTTTTAAATGCCTTTTGCTTTTATGATACCATACAAATTCGATACTGTCGGATCAGATATCCTCTTTTTTATCTTGGTTACAACCTGACTCCATGCACTGCTGAGGTTTTTGCTGGATTTGTCCCAAGAACTACAGAGAGATGCAAGAGTTTTCTATTAGATTAAAGGTCATAGCTTCATGTTATTTGTTGGGGACGGTTTGCTTAATTGAAAAGCTAGAGGGGTGCATTGCATTGCAGATGCAAGTGAGCTGAGTCCTATCCAGTCCTGGTTGACTCTGGCGCAGGCTTGCTTTAATTCCTGCTTAATTATCTTGACAGTACCGTTGCTATCCCCCCTCCTTTTTATTTGATTGGTAATGTGATTGAATCCATAACACTGCAGTAGCGAGTGCTTTCCACCGTGCCATGGCCTCTTGTCTAGGTTTTTGGCAATTGAGAAAATTGGAAATGGGATTAGGCCGGTGAGTTACTGATTTTACAGCCTCTATTTCACTCAAAGCCCTGCTCAAGGCCCTGCTCAAGCAAACAACATAACAAATAACCAACCATTCTGCAAAAACATTCACTTAACCTGGCTAGGTTTTTAACTAGATAAAGCAGGACAGCTTTGAAACTTTCTTGCTAAAACACAGAGGCACCATTGGATCCTTGAAACTCCGTTTTACCTGTGAATTGTTATGGCAAAGAATAAAACAACTCTCCCAGGCAACTCAGAATACTCTGTTAGGAATGTAAACTGAATTACCTGCACTCACAAAGAACCAAATTGGCCCATATGTATTGGATTAGTTTGAAGTGTGCTTTTTCTGAGGCCCTAACTCCGGCTTCACTGTGGAAACTGGCATTTAGCATTTGGCCAGAATATGAAAATTGTGGTTTGACCACGGATTGATCTAATATTTATCAGTGAAGCAGTAACTGCATAGTCTATTCATAATAGACTCATCTGACAAGTAGCTATTGAAAATTTATACTAAAAACATATTTTATGTATTTGTCTATGACTGATTCATTTTTAGTATATTATGTTTTCTAATCTAATTGAAATTTTATAGGGGTTAATGGTTGCATTATTAATTATTATGTATGTGAGTGTCTTTTATTCTATAAAGTAGATAAGTTGGTGTGTAGAGTTTTACTTATACACGAAAGACTTATTTGTCGGTTCTTATGGAATATAAGTTGTTGTTCACAATTTAGATGGATTTGGACACACCATTGGTACGATTATAGCATGATGTTTCAGCAGGCTTGTCTTGACTGCGGGAAATGATATAGTTTCGACTAATTATACTAGTACACTATGTGTGTATTAAACAGGACCGTGTTTTTGGGCTTATTGTCTTTAAACTGATTATATAAAATGATGAACACCCAAATGGTTATTATGAATGCTTGTACTCTTAATCCCAACATAAATAATAGACACATACATTTAGTATTTGGCATTTTGATTTACGAAAGAGTGAGATCTTTTGTGGGTCAATAATCTCAGTGAATTGGATGAATATACTACATGTATGGTGGATATTAGTTTATTGACGGAATCCACATCCCATAATAGGAATTGATGATATCCCCTTGAGGAAGCTTTAAAGTTTTGATTATGTCAAACTCTGCAGGTGGACTTTGTGTCCGACATATCAAATAAGTTAAGTATAAGGTCTCAAGGAATTATAAAGATATCGATTAAATATGGATGTCAGTAATTATTTAATTGATGGATATTTGAAATCTTAACGTGGGGAGATTAATAAGCATTTAATAACAAGAAGTTCGAAATATTATTTTGAGAATAAGGACAGAAGTGCAATTACAATTCACTCACCTAAAGAATTGTAATTGCGCTATTGTTGAATTATAATTTATGGAACTAGGATTCTAATTTGGATTAAATTAGGGATTCCAATTTCCATAAGGAGCCTATCTTTATTTCCTTCTTAAGGTCCCTATTGTAGCCTATAAATATGCGTTATTGCTCTATAGGTTAACATACAAGAAAAACAAGAGAAAAATCTCGATTCTAGAAAGTAGAGGAGAATTCGCAGAAGAAACCCACTCCCTGATGCAAGTTTGAGTATATAGGAATACAGTAGAAGATCTTAAGATTTTCGAGTTGCTGTAAGGCCGAGATCAAATCAGAGAGATCTTGCAGGTATGATCTAATCATATAAATTGAAAGTTATTTCTGCAGTAATCTGTACGTAATGTCTAGAGATCATGGTTTCTACTCGTTTCTAACAGTAACATCATCAACACATTTGACAGGCACTAAATTTAAGTTTGTCAATGGTAAATTACTTGAATTTTACTCTCCATGGTCTATCTCTGTGATGATGACAAGAAGCTACCAATTTAGGGATTTGACACACATCTATTGTTCACACCTCACAATCCAAGGGTATTTGATGGGCAATACTGATCAAAGGGCACATGGTTAAATGAATGTTGGATCCCAAGCATCTTAGCACCTTGGCAATTGGCATACCACCCATTAGTGCACAATCAAAAATTTTCTAGGCACAGAGATAAGAATAGGATATCAGGAGGCCAAATCCACATATTCCTGAATTTTAATCTAGTCTAATAAGGGCCAGTTAAATTAGATCCAGAGTAGATTGCTCAACAAACAAAAATTCAGCAGAGAGCCGTTCTTTGTCATTCTCAACAAATGCAATTTCCATTAATAGCAGAACCATCTCCACGACTTGGCTTCTAGAGAACGTAATTCAAATCTACCAGTACCTTAACTTTTCCCAATTCTTTCTGTAATCATATATAATAAGGAGATTAGAGAGAGTTGTACATGAGAAATTCGACAATAAAAATACACAAACCAAACCAAACCAAACCAAATTAAATCAAATCAAGCATTTTCCCACTAAGTAGGGTCGGCTTCATGGATTTGACGATGCCAATCAAATCTGTTTAGGGTCATGTCCTCCATTAGATCCATATAGACAAGGTCATGTTTAATAGTTTCTTTCTAACTTCTCTTGAGTCTCCATCTCCCTCTCCTACTCCTGGCAATCTCCATGCTTTCACACATTTTAACAGATACCTCCGTTGGACGCCTTCTAATTTACAAAATAAGTAGGAGTTTTGGTCCCAAAAAATACACAAACACAGTTAATCATTCAGTAATGTCATAATACAGTCATATCAAGAAAATAAATCAATCAACAAGAGATTACTCAAAAGTTTATGCATTCTTCTAGAAAAAAGGTTGGAGCCCTGGCTTGATGTCGTCGTCTTCCCACTCCAATGCTTCCCACCATGGACTTGAGCCTCGAATCTTCTTTGGTGCAGGAGCTACAATGTTGTTCAATTCTTCCAATTTCTTTTCGGGATTTGCAATGTAACCGATTTGAGGACCAGTAAGACTCGACTCGAGATTCCCAATATCTAAAAGTGGTGAAATGTTCTCCATGCCTGTTAAGAAACTTGAAGACAATGAGGAAAAGATGAGGTATAGTATAAATAACATCACTCATGATCAAACACCATCCAGATGATGCAATACTCACAAACACGTATAAACGAGTTTGGATTTCTGAAATGAAAAGTGTCAAGCTGGCTCTCTCGTAACTTTGAAAGAAATAGTACTTGATATGAAGATTTTGTTATATATATATATATATAGATATAGATATATAGATATGGGAAATGTTCATGTGCATCCATCCCTCACCATAGGGTGAGGGACACTTCCCCTTTTTGCACATGAAGACA
>QPKB01000001.1:3250762-3270762 GCA_003546025.1 Camphora micrantha | reverse complement strand
TTCCTTTTTATTTGGAGGCACTTTTGTGTAATACTCTTTCCTCGAAAGGGTCATTTTTTTTTTTTTTTTGAAAATGACAAAAGCAATTGATTTGTAGGAACATAGATATGTTATATATGATGCAAATGCTATAATAATTTCCCATTAAAATGTCATTGGTTTCTTTCCCGTGCTTAGCATGGGTATGTTTTGATACATAAAAGGGACTATTTTTAATCGCCAATTGATTTTGATCAATCAACATTCAATTTTCGAAACTGATTTCAATTGAAATCAGGCATTTGATTACCATTTAATGGCAGTTAATAAATGGTTTTAAATCTCTATGCATTTAATTAATTGTGTAGGTTCTAAATGGTTTTAAATCTCTATTGATTGGTTTACCAAAAAGCTAAATTCTCTTTTGATTAGCCAATTACTAAATGGTTTTAAATCTCTACATTTTATATCCATGTCTTCCACTACCTCTACTACTTTCTTCTTCCCTATATTGTAACCCATATGACCATTCATATTCTTCTTCCCTACCGGGTATAACTGATTTTCTTCTCCTTTCCACAATGTTAGGAAACTAGCAATGTATACATACTACAGAGGTGGTGTGACTAGAAAAAAAAAAAAACACCACTTGTGAGATCTGTATTCAAGTTAGTAAGATTTGAAAATGCAGTTAGCTTAAGCTCTTATTTGAATATTGTTGGTGTATTTCTAATTTTTATTAGATGCAAGTTGGGTTTAGGGTGTTTACATTTATATTTTGTTGGATTAAAGATTGCTTCATTGTATCAATGTTTATATTTATTATATATATTTAAAAAAAAAGGGTCCCTATATGTGTAAAGATATATCATATTTTAAACTCATTAAAAATCTTCTAATATTAATGTATATTTTTTATATAATGAATTATATTGCCTGTGCTAAGCACGTGGCATGTTTTGTTAGTTAATATATATTAAAGACGTAGGATTTGATTTCGAAATTGGAGCTCGATTTCACAATCGATTGAGAAATTGGACTCTAATCTCAAATTAATTTGAGAAATTCGATCTTAAATCAATTTCAAAAGATAAGCGCTATCAATTTCTATATCAAATCTAATCCAATTTTGGCTATTATGTAAAGAGTTGGATAAGATGAGGCATTTCAAAGATGCCAACCACGGATGGAACTCCAATCCTAATGAGGGTCCATTTGAGTACAGCGTCAATTCAACAGCGTGCGAGGTAGGGGGTATACAGATGGCCCACCCATGCAATCATTTCTATAAATATATGTATATATATAATAGGGTATGATTTCCTTATCAAGTACAAGTAAGAATGGGATTGTTAATGAATTGCACATGAGCTGTACTCTCTTTTTAGGATTTTCTATTTTTCTGGTAATGCATTGAAGTCATCATCATTTAAACGTAGCACGCATACATCCTAATAAAGGTCTATGCTATTAAAAAATTGAGTTCCGGCTTCTTAGCATTAGGAGTTATAAGACGTTCTACTTTGTGTGGGCCATAGGTCCCACTTTTTGAGCATGTAGAGCCAAGCAGAGAGGTGCACACATGGTAGACCCTACATGTCCATCATGGGCTGAGTCAGAACTCGATGGGGTTTGCTTTGGGTCCACGTTAAATCCAGCAATTTGTATTCTTATTTGAAACTCAAATTATGCCCATTCCTGATTAGATTTGAGACCTTATGCTTGATTGGGTCCTTGATTAAGATGGTTCCAGAGACCATTTGATCGATCAAAGTGACCCAAATAATTGAGGGCCTAATCAACCATGAGATCAATAAATTCCAGACCAATTGGAATCCGATTTCAAAATTGATTGAGAAATCAAGCTCCAATTTTGCAATTGATTGAGAAATTGGCTTTCAAATTTAAATCAATTTTAACTAATCCAAAGAGTCCGCTTTAGAGAGAAGTTCATATTGTAATTCTATCTCTTTCAAATTCCTCTAAAAAGTCTCCTTCCCTAAGAAAACTCTCCTTAATCTAATCAAGTTTTAGAAATTTTGAATTTAAAACCATGTCTCTTTAGATAAATCTATTTAGAGTTTCGATATACTACTTAAATTGATTTTAAATAATCGAAAGAGTCCAATTTAGAGAGAAGTTCCTACTATGATTCTATCTCTTTCAAACTTCTATAAAAAGTCTCCTTCCCAAAAAAAAAAAATTCTCCTTAATCTAATTAAGTTTTAGAAATTTTGAATTTAAACTTAAAGTCAAATTCTCAAGATATTGATCAATAGGCCATCAAAATGAATAGTTTGTATCAATTACAATTCAACTAAAATCATTTATTTAGACCACATCGATGTGGGCCCTACTTTTAGATTCACATTCATTTGTGTGACCCAAAGTTTCCAAATTCAGTTTCTTAATTTGTGTGCCCCATCTAACCAATCCACTAATTCAAATTTAAACAAATAAAGGCCCGTAGATCTACGGAATTTGTATGTGATCTTCTTCTCTATTCTTTTCTATTTATTTTATCTGGGTCATGTTTTTTATTGTTAAATTCTTATATTTTTATTAGCTTCATTATTTCGTCTCTCAAGCATATATTTTGCTTCTAGGTAATGTCATTTCTTATCATATGAGAATATATCAGATGGTATGGATTCGGAAAAAGGCCTTTTCACATTTGGATTTTACCAAGGTTGGTATAATTGATAGTCTTGAATTATATAGATTTTCTATGTTGTCAATGGCCTTAGATAGTTGGTTCCTATTTGTATTCCTTATTTTGTTCAATTTGCAACTACGGATAGATTTATTTTTTACTTTGCTTTTACCTTTCATTTTTCCAAGATATTATAGCCTTTCCATTCATTAAGATGATATTCTGCCTCTTTTACATTTTTTCCAAAAATTAATAATATTGTGTTCTTATCAAAAATTTTTTTTATTTAATCTTATATATATATATATATATAAAAGACATATGGTGCGGTCTTATCAAATTCATTAGCTCAATCTTCTTCTGTTCTTTTTTTAAGGTGGGCTTGTAGTTGTTTGAGATGAAACCGCATATCTAATTTCTTTAAAGTTTTGCACTTTTAAATTGTCTTCGTAACTTAAATAATAAAATTATAATATTATTATAAAAAACAATATGATACATATCTTAATTTTATAATAATGATAATGATAATCCACAATAATACTATTTTTTTAATTTCAATATAATTTTATAGAATGCTTCACATACTTTATCTTTTTATCATTTTCTGAAAGTTTATAAATTTCTTTATTATATGAATTATATTGGCACGGGCATGTCTCGCTAGTATTAGTTATATATGTGTAGAATTAAAAGAGAAGCAAAAACAACACCCTAATGGCCCAATTGGTCCATCCCATGAACCCCATTCAAGCTTTAAAAGGTCCAACAGCCCACAAATGTGCAGATAAGCAGCTGGTCCTATAGATGCATTCATGGGGCCCACAGCTCCTGTACTCCAACTTTTTTTTTTTTTGGTAAAAAACAATAAAAAAAAAGCTTTGCTACTGTGCACATACCTCTTTCGTGTTTCCTTCCTTCAGATTTTAGTTTCTTTCTATTTTTTTTATTTATTTTTAAGAGTAAGTATACATATGTTAATGAAGGTCAAATCCACAGTACCAATGGAGGGAGCACCTCAACTAAATCACTAGACAGGAAGAAGGCCCAAAAAACAGGGAGAAGAAGAAAGCCAAAAGGAAAACTATGAACCCACAAGACAAGTCAGCTATAACTAGGGCCTAGGGGAACTCTTTATGTTCAAGTTTTTTTTTTTTTTGGAAGGTCTAGGAAGATCCGTGTAATTAGGATTTTATAGTATTTTTATGCTTTAAGATTTTGTATGTCTTATGTATGCTTTGTAATGGAGGATCATTTTCTGCTTTGGATATTTTCTCCTATTTTGAATAACTGGGCTCTATCCTAAAGATTCAACATCCTTAATTTTTTTGGTAAAAGATTCAACATCATTGTTTGTAGAATTAGGATCATTGGTGAGAGAATGGTTGGAAAACTCTCTGAGTCGACTCTTGACTCTCCCTAGCCATCTCATTTTGATGGAGAACCGAGTCAAATATAGGGAAGACTCGGCTGAGTCATCTCATCTTAATAAGTTATTTTTATTTTGAGCTATTTGATCGATATATCTAGTTTTGAACAATTAATGTTTATTTTTAAGTAATTATGCACGCGATTTGTAGTCAGTAACTCAAAAATAATGATGTCTGGAATGTAATTTGAAACTTTATTTATTCTTTTACAATCAATATTTGGACTAACAAATTATGTGATATACAATATTTTTTCTTTTTTTCCACTTATTATAGTACTTTTCTTGCATATATAAATTTATTGATTTACATTGATTATCATGAATGAATGTAAATAAAAGTATATTTATATTTTTATAAGTCATTTTTTTTTTTTGATTGGACAGGTCGAGTCCGAGTCACGAGTTTTCCAACCTTGGGTGAGAGATCCACTGCTTCTCTCAGTGTTTTTGTGTTAATTTTCCTGTTCAGTTGAAGGTTTTAGAGTTTTGGGTTGTCATATATGAATAAATTGATTTCAAAAATGGGAAAAGAAGAACAAAATTCTGACATCATAATTAGTAACAAATAAAGAGATTTAAGAGATTTGATATAGTGGCAGTACCTGATCCATGCTTGGCAGCTGAAAAACAGAATATTCAAGAAAATGGAGGTGAGATTAAGTGATCTTGTTATTGTGAAAGGAAGTTGAGATTGCTTATATAGCTAGAGGTCAATGTTAAGTCTTGGATGGTTGAGATTAACTAGGCACCTTGAAGGGCTAAGATGCAAAGATCATTAAAAAACATGTCTTGTCGGCCATAATAAAATGACTTTTCCCTTCTTTCTAATAAACAAAGACTGAAAAAGAAAAGTAGTGGGTGGAGTCCATAATGCGGTAATTAAATATCAAAAGGTCATTTTACATGACCTTTTAAATATAAAAAAGTCCATGTCAACCATTTTTATTTGCTGAAGTCGGCCCACTAGGTTATTTGGTTTGTACTTCATCATTTTTCTTAAATAATTTATTATAGAAAAGTTTTGAAAAATGATATAAGGGTATTTTTGTCATTTCTCAAAATTGTGTCTTAGAGAGGACTTGATTAAAAGAAATATGAAAAACTTTTATACTCTTTTGAAATATTCAAAATTTTATGTATTTTTTTTTATTTTGGAATAAGGCAAATTCTAATACCTTACTAAAGTTTTTCTTAAATGCAAATCACTCAAAATAATTATTTTTTGTAGCACAAACCCATGCTTAGTAGCGCAGTCTTGAAAAGTTAAGAGGAAGTAGGACTCTTTACTATTTTTCACTTTCTTTGACAAGTTTTTTTTCTCTTGTTAGGAGAAGGATGATTCTTGTAATCAGGGATTTAAACAATGGTTAGATCAAGAGGATTGGGCTAAATCAGAAATTGGACGGTCAAGATGGACTCAAAACATATTCCAATATTAGTTATAAATGTGCAGTATTAAAAGAGAAGGAAAAATAGCACCTAATGGCCCAATTGGTTCATCTCCTGAAGCCCATTCATGCTTTAAGAGGTCCAACAACCCACAAATGTGCAGAGATAAGAGAAGCAGCTGGTCCTAGAGATGCAGACATGATCGTTTCACAGCTTTTGTGCTTAGAGTTGTTAAAATGAAGCTGTGCTGCTGTTCACACACCTCTTATGTGTTTCCTTCCTTCAGATTTTAATTCCTTTCTAAATTTTTTTTCTTGTTTAAGAGTAAGCATAAATATATGAACTAATGGCAAATCCACTGTACAAAATAGAGGGAGCACCTCCACGAAAATCACAAGACAGGCATAGGGACTAAAATACAAGGAGAGGAAAGAAAGCCAAAAGGAAAACTATGAACCCCACAAGACCATTCAACTTGTAATTAGGGTTTTGTAGTATTTTTATGGTTTAAGATTTTGTAATATGTGCTTTGTAATGGAGGATCGTTTCGGCTTTGGATATTTTTCTCCTATTTTGAATAATTAGGTTCTATCCCAAAGATTTAACATCCTTGTCAGTAGAATCAGCAATCAATACTGCTTTTCTCCTTGTTTTGGTGCTAATTTTTTTGATTAGTTGAAGATTTTAGAGTTTTGGGTTGTCATATATGGTAGCTAATTAGAAGGGTAAGTAATGAATAAATTAATTACAAAAATCGGAAAAAAAAAAAAAAAGGTTCTTACATCATAATTAGTAGCAAATAAAAAAGATGTAAGAAATTTGAGATAGTGGCAGTACCTGAACAATGCTCGGAAGCTAAAAAACATAAGATTGAAGAAAATGGAGGTGAGATTTTAAGTGATCTTGTAGTTGTGGAAGGATTGTGAGAATGCTCATATAGCTAGAGGTCAATGGACAGTGTCGGGTTCTTGGACGGTTGAGATTTGACTAGGTACCTTGAAGGGCTAAGATGCACGCGTAACTAAATTAAACTTGTCTTGTCGGCCATAAGATAAAGCCTCTAAGTGTGGGATCAAGCGTTACTGGTTTCAAGTAAATCATTTACAAAGAAAGGGTCTGTCTGGTTTTTTTTTTTTTTTTTTTTCAAAGGAAAGGCGTAATGTGATATAAATTATTTAGAAGGCCGTATTCTTTTGGGTGGAGCCCACTCCGATAATTGAAGGTGTGATGGAGCCGTTTTATTTTATTATTTTCAGATGCGACTCATTGCCATGCCATGTGACTTCAAACTTCAAAGGCAGCAAGGGAAGGGAAAGACAAATATAATATTAATTTAGTTTTCTCTCACCTAGCAAGTCTTCAAGCACCACGCAAATCAAAGATCTCCATCATCTCATCCCCATCACTTTCACTAGATGAATATTATATTTTTTTCTTTTCAGTTGCAGCGTACTGAGTGCGGATTTATTCAACGGGAGCAGGCAGGCCATTCATGAAGATAAGGATTACAGACAAATTAAATATAGTAATATAATTCTTAATTAACGGTCGGTCATTTAAATTTATTTTTTTAGTTTTTTTTTATTCATTTATTTTAATGGTTACTTAGGGCAGTAAGTGTTGAATTAAGTAAAATTAAAAAGTTAAATGGAATAAGTTTTTCTACATTCTCGAGAGAGGATCCTGCCCCTAATTCTATTGTTGCAAATAGAAGAATATATTAAAAATAAAATTATCATGTTAAACTTGCTAGAGATGATACGTTAACTTTTATGGAATTTGATATTGAAATATTATTTGAAGAACATCAAACACCAAAAGAAATGTTTGATGCTATTTATGTAACTTTTTCAAGTTCATCAAAAACTTACTGCAAATGCAAAAAATATAATTCAAATAACATGTTGGACTATGAAAATTTGTGGTTGAGCTAGCATATAAATAAAATAACAGTAATTGCAAAAGTGCTTACTGCTGTAGCGAATTCAATTCCTAAAAGCCGTTTTTTTTTTCATTGGAATTTGTGGCAGCAATTCACCATGCTGGGAATTCCTCGACATGATGCGACATCTTGTCCCCTAAAATATCTAAATGTCATGTTTCTTCTCTAGCATTTCCGAATTTCAGCCATATAAAATGTTTTAAATGACTTTTGAAAATCTAGGAATTCCACATCCTTTGCATTTTGATAGAAGTCTTTAGTGAAAACTACTTGGTGGAGTGGGGATGGGAGTGAGAAAATGGGGGTCAATTTTCTGTGGAAATTGACATTGCATACCCCTCTTAGGAAGTCTATTTCTAGGCCTATGTAGGAAAAAACTGGCGTGGCAAAAAAGTAGTTTTGCAAAAAACTGTCGCACCAAATACAGGAAAAAAGAGTTTTCCGCAGAAGAATGTAAGTTTCTACAACTTTAAGTAGTTTTTTCTGATTTTTGGGAACAAATAGTCAATTCTTTCAACATGTCTTTAACTGGTGAAAAGTCCACATAGCTGGGCACCCCATAAACCCCTCATCCAGATGTTGGAAGATCTGTATAGAATACCAATTCTCGAGTTGAAAATGCATAGAATACAAAGTGACCAGAAAGATGCAATGGTCCGTGAATGCTGGGGATTTTCTTGTGTTCATCAGTCTCGGAGCCTTGTCCCCATTTTCACTTCTTGCAATTCTTCAATTTCTCCAGAAGAAAAGGATACAAAATAACTGGATAATACAATCTGGGTAACTGGTGTGGCAGTGTGAGCCCCATGGCGGTAGGAGCTAGTGTGTTTCTCAAGCTGTGTTTGATATTATAACAACAAGATGGTCCGGTTCCAAGCATTTATTCGATATGCTGTGCCCATTAAATTGACCCCGCAACTTGTGCACTAGGTAAATTTGGGTTACAAAATGGGGCAGCAAATCCAAGCCTTATCCCAATGAACCAACAGCTACCCCCCATGACAAACGCAATGCATACCTGGAAACAGGGTTGCAAGGCCAAACAAGAGAATGGTTGGTGAAGGTTAACCTCCCGTATGTGCAAATCAAATTTGTGCTTGTAGGGGCTGGGTTGGCTTTTAAAACACGCATGAAAATTGAAAGGCATGACTCCACTTCCAAGACCCGTATGAAAATCATGGGTCTGTCTCCAAAATCCACGTAAAATTTTTGGCTTTGCACCAAAACCCAACTACATGTTTGGACACGGTCCCCTCAAACGAAATTCTTGGGTCTGCCAATGACTTAGCTGGTTGGGACCTTGAGTATATTAGAGTAAGAGAGTTTGAGTTCTTAAAAAAGTGAGACAAAAAAAGAAACTAATTAATCCCACAACGAAAATATGGGGGAAAAAAACCTCAAATATCTTTGATCGGTTTTCTTAGTTTCTTGGAGGCTTATCGTACACGAAAATATTAGTAAAATTCCTTGACTCAAGACTTCTTGAGGGAATTTCGTGTGGTTTGTGGATTTTTATTTTCATAAAGAGAAGAATTATGCATTCCTACACCTCCCATAAAAAATTAAAATCCTTTCTATCGAAAAAATACTGTGTTTTTTATGCAAGAATATGTGTCGCACCAATCACGCTCTATGGTGCAATCCTTTCTCTACACAAACGCGCCATGGACAATCTTTGTCCAATCCAATGGTTACTCTTTCTTTAAGTACACTTAAATTTTACATGATTATAGAACACATAATTTCTGATTTCTGATATATGGAATATGGATTCAATCCGTAAAAAGTAGGCCCCACTATTCATCAAAAAGTTTTGTTTAAAAAAGACTTTTATTGGAGATTTAATAATGTTTTTTCGAATCTAGTGATACATATTTTTTTGGTTTGGAGATGTGGTTAAGTCCAGGATTACTTGATTATCAGATCGCAGTTTTCAGTTCATAATCTAAGATTTAGGTCTAAGATTTGCAAATGGGTCTGCGGTTTAGGTCTAAGATTTCAACCCGTTTGATACAAGAGGCTCATTTTTTGTTCTGATGCATGTTCAACATGGATCTTAGGTTATGTAAAGTTGGGTCAAAACCCAAGAGTACTAGATTTTAAGCAATCAACAAATTGAAAGTTAAACTAGATCATATAAGACTGTATTGCGACCCAAACAGAAGTGGCCCATGATCAGGTCCACTATGATCAAGATTATAATTTAATCACAAGGCAGTAAAGAGGTCTACATGACCCAGTTGAGTCCACTCTAATCAAACAAGGTAATAGTTGATTTTTATGTTTAAGCTACCTTCTCTCAAAAGTGATAAAGCAGGACATCTTTGAAATTTGGTTGCCAAAACACACAGGGAATAGGAGCTATTGGATCCATGGTGTAAGTGCAAAAACTGTAACTCACAAGATTAGGGGGTGCCTTAATGGACTTAACCAAATGGCTGTTGAGAGCTGGCCGGTGTTGGCTCGCGGGACCTGAAAGAGAAGAAAGAAAAGGTCAGAGGACCCTGGCTGTCGGCAGCACAGGGCTCTCCGATGCCTCTGTCAGTTCTGGTATCCCGTTCAGAGTGGGGAAGAAGGCAGAATGCATGTATGCTTTTTTTTTTTGGCGTACCTGTTTTTGGTTCCATTCATGTATATATATGGATCTCTGGATATTTTATCTTGGGCATGATGATCCGAGTACCGCTGAGGTAACCAGCCCATCGAGCAATAAATGAAGGTCCATTACAGCCCACAAAGCATTAATTGTCAGTCCGATCAGCCCATTAGCATTAAATGCCAGTCACATTAGGCCTGATCCTGTCTGGACTCAATGGCAGGCGGAGATCTCACCGGATCCTTTCTTGGGCCTCCCCCTGATGGGGCTGTGACCGTTGGATGCTGCTGTCAGAGGGTTGGACGGACAGGATGACACCTGGGGGCAAAAGGTGTCCTAGGTATGCGCTCCGGTCGGCGGCCTTCATAGTCGCAGCCGGGACGCATGCCTGGGCCGGGCTCGAAGATGAGGTCGGCCTCAGCCGAACCGAGGCCCCATATGACCTCGGCTCACGCCCTGACACCGTAGCCGGGATGCTTTCAACCGGACTGAGGGCCAAAACATAAACTGAGCATAATCTTGGGGCGATTAGGAATCTCCCCACACAATAGCCCCCTAGCTTGCGGCTCCTCTGGGATCTCGGGATCCCGAACTCAGCGGAGACGGAAGCTATGAAAACGCTGCCGCTGTTAGAGATCTTGCGCTGGCAACAGCTGGCGTCAAGTCCTCTCCAAATTTCTTTTCCCGCTCAAGGCAATAAATGCAGCGCGTCAATCATGAAGAAGTGAGACAGGCAACGCCACGTGTCCCCATCTTATCGACCGCGCCACTGGATATGAGATGCGCGCAGCCGCCCGATATGACGTTTCGAACTTCGAAAACGGCGCATGGGGTAGAGTGACGCTCCTAATGATACTTAACGAGTCATCGTCGTCTTCCTCTCTTCATCTTTTGTTTTCAGAGAACTCATTCAGACTCTCCGCCACGGAGCAGGTTGCAGTCAAGAGTGCTTGAGCGACCTTTATTTGCATTTGCCTAGTGTGAGTCTCCCCCTCTTCCTTCTTTGTTAGGTTCTCTCCTTCTAGGCCTTTCCTCTTTCTCCCAACCGCACATGGGGATTTACAGTCACTGGGTAGAAAACGATACTGCCATAGATGGACTTAGGATGGCATATAAGATACCGGAAGACGTTTTGATCAGACGAGCGGATCCTGCAGACTATGCACTCCGCTCGTACTCGGGGGGCTGGATGCCCTTTCCGTTGATTGCCATAGTAGAGGGCGGAGTTAGGTTCCCCCTAGACCCGCTCCTTAGGGCCTGCCTTAGTACTTGGTCCCTCAGTCCGTGTCAGCTGTCGCCTAACGGCTACAAAGTGATCATGGGCACAGCCGTGCTGAACAAAAGCCTAGGTATCAACTTAGGCGTCCACGACATCGAAGATGTCTATGATATATGCAAGTCCAAGGAGGACGGCTATTACCTCCGAGTTCGGCCCCGGTGCACAGCCTTCGTCACAGCACTCGAGGACTCTAGCAAATACGCCGGAGACGACCTCGTGTGCGTTTCGGGGAACTGGGAGTTCGGCGCCGAGGAGAGTAGGGTGCATAGGGTACTGCATCACCCCGGGGTCGTCCCAAGTAATCCCCTTTACTTACTGTTATTGAATCTCATTTTCCTTTCCGCCTCGGGGCTGGCCGGATTAATACCCTTTTGGTTCATTTTGCAGCTGCTCGCGAAAGGAGGTAACGAGCCAGGCGGGAGGGTTGGAGAAAAAACGAAGAGTGGTACCAGGCTATCAGGAGGTGCACCGACTTCTCCAATAGATCTGCCTGGGCACTACTAGGCTACGAGCCGAGGTACCGGGGGTACAACAAGAGATCCGTGGTGCTCCCTGCGTTGCTTCAAAGAGAAGTCCCGGGGCCAAGTGAGCCCTTTACCAGCAGCCGTACAGAGGCGGCGTTCGAAGAAGGGGGACCCTCTCGAGCCGCGACCGGTGTCGAGGCGTCACCCGAACCGCAAACCTCTCCTGAGCCGCAGTAAAGCGGCACTCCTTTAGTGAGGAGAGCGCGACGCCCTCGCAGCGACTCAGAAATGTCACGGGTCCCGGCGTTTGTGGACCTGGAGGCATTAGCGCTCGGGAGCGAAGACGAGTCTCCTCCGCAGGAAATGAGGGACTTTGCAGGGCGTTCAGCCCCCAGTCCTCCTGAACCCACCCCGGTCAAGCAGGAGCTACTGACTCCGGATCCGGGCCCAGGAACCCGGCAGTCACCCGAGGTCGAGCCCAATGTAGGTCCCTCGAGGAAACGACCGAGGGAGGACGAGGGGAGCTCGAGGCAGGCGCCGCGGCCGCGGTCAGCCGAACCGGCGATCTGGGCGCCGAGTTTCCTTCTTGAGTCGGGGAGGCCAATGACGGTGGAGGACTACATCCACAAGAGGCCAGACGCCCATGTGCTCGAGACGCTCAGCCATGCTTGCGCGCTCCCGCGCGACATGAAGCGGCTGGAAAAGATGAGCGACCCGAAATTAATGATGTCGCTGTTGCACTCTTGCTTTCAGGTAATTTTCTTGACTGCTCGCCATTTCTTTTACATTGGTATTCCGTCTCGGCCACTAATCTTTCCATCTGGTTTCTTCTGGCAGACGCTGCAAAAGTCGATGGCATTCATCGACAGATTTAATAAGCAAGGTCCCTTGGTGGATAGCCTCGCTGAGGAGAAACAGAGGCTTGAAGAGGCTTTAGGAGCCAGCACTTCAAGGGTAGACCAGCTGGAGGCACTTCAGGGCGATCTACAAGCGAGGCTCGGGGAGGCGACAGAACAAATCGAGAGTAAAAGGAAGAAGAACGCCGACCTCGAAGCCTTGGTGGAGAGCCTGAGGGGCGACCTTGAGGCGGAGTCAAAGCGGGCGGACGAAGCGGCAGCCAGGGTCAAGTCCGAGAGCGAGGCCGCTTTCCAGGATGCGGCCACCCAAGCGACCGTTTACTACGGCGCTAAGGTGTTCCGCGTCCGCGACAAGACGTGGCTCAAGGCATGGCGTGCCGCCCTGAGGGAGGCGGGAGTCTCAGAGGACCATCCCTCCTTTGTAAACCCGCCGAGTTGCCCTGGCCCGTCGGCCCCGGACAACACGGTCATCATCGAGCGCACGGCCGTCGCCCCCAGCGGCCCAGACCCACGGGAAGCTCCAGCCGATGTCCCCAGCAGCTCGACTTCGCCGGAATTCTGAAGCCTTCAGTGCCTCTGTTTTGCTTCTCCACCTTCCCCTTTTTTTTTTTTTTTTAACCATGTAATTCGTGCTTCAAAATGTAAATTTCCAGTGATCAATGAATTGAACTTTTTATCATTCTTCACTCCACTTTGTTTGCATGCTTGATTTCGCCACAGTGCTTGTGTTTATCTTTTAACAAAGCCATAACGGGTAATTAAAGAGGTAATGACATTATTCGATGCCGAGGTCTCCAAGGTATTGTGGACTCGTGCCGAGGTGGTGCATAGGCCAGCCTCTAGGAAATCGTAGTGCCCCGTAGGCATCATGCCGGGGTGGTGCGTAGACCGACCTCTAGGCAATCGTAGTGCCCCTTAGGCTTCATGCCGGGGTGGTCCGTGGACCGACCTCTAGGCAAGCGTAGTGCCCCTTAGGCTTCATGCCGGGGTGGTCCGTGGACCCACCTCTAGGCAATCGTAGTGCCCCTTAGGCTTCATGCCGGGGTGGTCCGTGGACCGACCTCTAGGCAATCGTAGTGCCCCTTAGGCTTCATGCCGGGGTGGTCCGTGGACCGACCTCTAGGCAATCGTAGTGCCCCTTAGGCTTCATGCCGGGGTGGTCCGTGGACCGACCTCTAGGCAATCGTAGCGCGGTCATCGTCATCGGTTCGCAGACGTCTGTTCCCGAATTGATACTGGCGAAAGAACAAGAACTGTAATTATTTTCATTAATCATCGAATAACCTGAGTACATAATCAAAAGTAGAACTTTTTGAGGTGTGACGCATTCCACGGTCGCGGTAACTGTCGACCGTCCATATCTGCAAGCTTGTAGGCTGACTGCCCAGCAATAGCTACTATCTTGAATGGTCCATGCCAGTTCGGCGCCAGCTTGCCTTGGCCTGGATCTCGATCACCTGGGAGTGTTTTCTTCAGGACTAATTCTCCAACTGAGAACCTTCTTTCCCTGACCCTTCGGTTATAACCTTTGGCCAGTCGCTGCTAATAGTCAGCCAGCCTGACGGTTGCTAATTCTCTGCGTTCATCGGCGAGATCCAACTCCCGGGCAATGTTCGTGTCATTCTGGCCTTGGTCAAAGAGTTCCGACCTCAAGGTCGGGAGGCCGACCTCAAGGGGGATGACCGCCTCCATCCCATATGCAAGGGAAAACGGGGTTGCCGAAGTGGAACGCCTTGGGGTCGTTCTGTAGGCCCATAAAACACTTGGAAGCTCTTCTACCCATCTCCCTTTCGCCTGGTCTAACCGCTTCTTCAACCCGTCGAGTACCACCTTATTGGAGATCTCTGCTTGGCCGTTGCTTTGCGGATATGCTGGGGTGGAATAGTGGTTTTTGATGCCGAGTTCCTTGGAGAAGTTTTTGAAGGCAGCAGAATCAAATTGGGTGCCGTTATCCGAGACCAGGACTCGCGGGATGCCAAATCTGGTGATGATGTTCCTCCAAACGAAGTTCTTCGTATCCCGCTCGGTGATGGAAGACAGCGATTCTGCTTCTATCCATTTTGTGAAATAATCGGTCGCCACTATCAACCATCTTTTATTTCCCGCAGCTCGGTGGAGTGGTCCCACGATGTCCAGCTCCCACTGAGCGAAGGGCCATGGACTAGAGAGCGGGCTCAGGTCGTGCGCTGGCTGATGGAGAGAATGGGAGAACTTCTGACACTTGTCGCATTTCTTGGCATATAACCGCGCATCCTTTTGCATATAAGGCCACCAGTACCCTTGGCTGATCGTGCGGTAAGCCAACGATCTCCCTCCTATATGGCTTCCACAGATCCCTTCATGTATTTCATAAAGAAAGTCCTCGACTTTGCTGGGATGGACGCATTGAAGGTACGGGCCAGTGAATGACTTCCTGTAGAGTTTACCCTCAGGGGATAACCAGAACCGTGTAGCTTTCAACCTAAGCCGGTGGGCCTCAATCTTATTCTCCGGAAGTTTGTCGTCCTTAAGGTAGGATACGATTGGATCCATCCAGCTTGGGCCGGAGTCGAGATGAAGGACTTCGCGGGGCGGCTGAAACTCTATGCTGGGCCTCGCAAGTGATCCCACTTCAACAGTTCTCTTCTTTCCCGCCTCAACGGCGGAGGCCAGGCTAGCTAAGGCATCGGCGTGAGAGTTTGCTCCTCTGCTGATCTGTCTGACCTCGGCCGTTTGGAATTCTGAAAGAGACTTCTTTGCGAGGGCGAGGTAGGCAGACATCCTGTCGTCTCGAGCCTGATAATCTCCCGTCAACTGGTTAATCACTAGCTGAGAATCGCTGAAGACGAGTAACTGCCGAGCTCCGAGAATTTTAGCACTGCTCAGTCCGGCTAGCAAGGCTTCATACTCCGCTTCATTATTCGACGCTTTGAAATCCAGAGTGAGGGCCTGCTCAATAACCAATCCGTCTGGGGTATGAAGGACGGCGCCAGCTCCAGCTCGTTTGGCGGTTGACGGACCGTCTACGAAGACCTTCCAGACCGAGGCCGGAGGCTGGCCTTGTGGTAGCTCATTTTCCAGGGGTGGTACCTCGGGTTCATCATCCCCGGCCTCGGGGCCGAGCCGAGTTGGCGCCGATGCCGGAGGTATGAATTCCGCAATGAAGTCTGCTAGGATCTGAGCCTTGATCGCTGTTCTGGGCTGGTATCGAATGTCATATTGCCCGAGCTCAATCGCCCAACGCGAAAGCCTTCCTGAAAAATCAGCCTTCCGAAAAACAGACTTGAGCGGGTGTTTGGTAACTACCACTACGGTATGAGTTTGAAAATAATGGGAGAGCTTGCGAGAGGCGCTGACTAATGCTAACGCAAGCTTCTCCAGCTGGGTATATCGGGTCTCGGCATCGAGGAGCGATTTGCTCGTGTAATAAACCGGTTTTTGTTGATTTTCCTCCTCCCTAATGAGGACTGAGCTCACAGCTCGATCCGAGACCGCCAGGTATAAATATAATAATTCCCCAGGCTTTGGGGTTGAAAGTAATGGGGGTGAAGAGAGATAAGCCTTGAGTGCTTGCAAGGCCTGGTCACACTCGGGGGTCCACTGAAATTTAGAGTTTTTTCTCAACAATTTAAAGAAGGGCTGGCACTTATCTGAAGATCTGCTGATGAATCGATTTAGTGTGGCGGCCATGCCGGTAAGCTTCTGGACTTCTTTTGCGGTAGCCAGGCTTTGCACTCTGAGGATGGCGGAAATCTGGCTCGGATCTGCTTCAATCCCTCTCCTCGTGACCAGGCTCCCCAAGAATTTGCCAGAGCCGACGCCAAAAGCACACTTGGAGGCGTTCAATTTCAGTTTATACTTTTTCAGAACAGCAAACACCTCAGCTAGGTCGGACAGATGGTTCGCGGCCTGCTTGGATTTGATGACCATATCGTCAATGTATACATCAACAGTACTGCCGAGCTGCGCCTCAAACATTCTGGTGACCAGGCGCTGATAGGTGGCGCCTGCATTCTTTAGACCGAAAGGCATTACCTTGTAGCAGTAGATGCCCCTGGGCGTTATGAACGCGGTCTTCTCTTCATCCGGAGCGTACAGAGGTATCTGATGGTAGCCCCGATATGCGTCGAGAAAACTCATCCGATCGTGGCCCGCGGTGGCGTCGATCTATCTTCGGGAGTGGGAAGCTGTCTTTAGGGCAGGCCCTATTGAGATCAGTGAAGTCAACGCACACCCTCCATTTGCCAGTCTTCTTTTTTACCACCACCGTGTTAGCTAGCCAGACCGGGTATTGCACTTCCCTGATCACCCCGGCTGTGAGTAGTTTGCCGACCTCCTCAACCACGGCTTCTGTCTGTGGCAGCCCGGTCCTACGAGCCCTCTGCATCACTGGCTTATGCTTTTGATCGACATTTAGCTTATGGCACATGACCTCGGGATCAATGCCAGGCATCTCTTCTGGGGTCCAGGCAAAGGCTTCTGTGTTCCGGAGCAGGAACTCGATCAACTCGGACCGTTCTGGCTCGGTGAGCTGGGCGCCAAGCAGAAAGAACTTCTCTGGGTCGAGGGGGCTGATCCTGATCTCAGTCAGATCTTCCACGCTCTTTTTCTCAGGATCCTGGCCGACTCCATCCAGCTCTTGCTCCAGTTCGGCCACGTTGACCTGCTTGGGCTCGCGTTCACCGGGAACCACGGCCATCAAGCACCACCGAGCCATTTGCTGATCTCCCCGAACTGTCACTACCTTTACCCTGCCGCTGCTTTCCAATGGAAATTTCAACTTTTGGTGTAGAGTAGAGGGCACTGCTTCCATGCCATGGAGCCAAGTCCTACCCACGATGGCATTGTAGGGGGATGGTGCGTCAACCACCAGAAAATCTACCATCAAGGAAGCTTCTCCAACCTGAACTTTAAGGGTCGCCTTCCCTTTCGGATATACAGGCTGGGCACTGAAGCCTACCAATGGAGTCCGGGCCTCTTGCAGGTCCGCTTCCGAGAGGCCCATCTTCCTAAAGCAGTCAAAGTAGAGGACCTCGGATGAACTGCCGGGGTCGACGAGGATCCTCTGGACTCTACAATTCTTCAGCTTCAAAGTGACGACAAGCGGATCGTTATGTGGGAGTTGTACGCCCTCCAGGTCGTCATCAGAAAACCAGATTTTGGGCCGCTCCTTGCGAGGCCTTTTCGCAACCGGTTCCAGCTCGGCTGCCATCACTTGTTTTCCATGGGATGTCCGTCTTGCCTCGGCGCGCGCTTGATCACTCCCCTTGGGAGGGGGAGCGAGATGAATGACGCTAATGAGTTTTTCGGACTCATCGCTGTCCTGGCTCCTCTCGTTTTGACGCCGAGCTCCGGATTCATTTCGGGTGCCTGCCTTAACATGCTCTTTGAGATGTCCCTCTCGGACCAGTCTGTCCAAATGGGACCTGAGTGTTCTACATTCCTCCGTATCGTGACCGTTCTGCTTGTGGTACGCGCAGAATCTGCTCTGGTCACGGCTGGTCGAGTCGCTTTTCATGGGCTGCGGCCAACTGAAAAACGGCTCCGACTTGATCTTATTCATAACCTTGTGAATAGGCTCCTTGAAAATGGTATCCACAGCCTTAAAAGGACCCGAAGACAGCCTGAGTCTCTTGCTATCTCTATAAGAAGATACTGGAGCTTTCGCCGAGCTGGTCGAGGCCTTACGTCGGCTCGACTCTTCTCTTCTGGACTGATCTTCCGGCCTCGAGGATTTGCCATCCCTGTCCCTTCGACCAACATGGAAGCTTTCCCGAGCTCAGACCTGCTCGTCCTCTTGAGCTATGAAGCGGTTCACCCGGGCCATCAATGCCGAAATCGAGGCCACAGGGTTACCAGCCAGATCTTTTCGAAGGTCGTTGTCCGGCAACAAGGCGTTTTGAAAAGCGAAAATCGCGACTTCATCTTTAGAGCCGTCGATCTGGCTATAGAGTGTCCATAAGCGTTTAGCAAACCGGGTAATGTTTTCGCCTTGTTTCATCCTTAGGGCCATTATATCGGCATCTGTTTTAGGAATAACCCTGTAGGCTTGGAATTTGTGTATGAAGGAACGCTGGAGCTGCTGCCAAGAGGAGATGGAATTTTCTGGGAGAGCGCAGAACCACTTCAAGGGGAGCTCGCCCAGGCTGGATGAGAAAACCTTACAGTTCAAATGGCCTTCATCCCCCCAGACAGACATCCTCTGAGAGAAGTGCCGCAAATGCGCGGCCGGATCCGTGGCCCCTTCATAGGTGACGAATCTCGGAACGGTGAACTTCCTTGGGAGAGGGTGGTCCCTGATGTCCATAGTGAAAGGTGATGAGCCGAGTTCGACAAACACGCTCGTGTCTTGATGACTTCGGATGAGGCCAGCTACGTCTGGGTTCCGCCGAACTGCTTGCTGAATCTGCTCTTCAAGCCACCCCTGAGTGTCATGACGGATTTCGGAACTACCTTCCAACCTCTTCCTAGAATGACTGCGGCTGCTGCTGGAGACTTCGTCGTGAGTTCGACTGCGCCTCCTCTCATTCATGAAATCTAAGGTCCCTCTGGGGAGGAGTGATCTGCTGGTGGTGAGACGAACCTGCTCCGCTGGCTCGCTGCAGACGCTGTCTGGCAACATTGGCCGCTTTAGCTGTCTCCTCAAGCTATTGCTGGAGACGCCTGATAAGGGCGTCGTCCTTCTCTCGGATGGTGGCATTCTGCGCCTGAATTTCTTCATAGGTAGGATCGAAACTCTCATCAGAGCCGTGAGCCTCACTGTGTCTCCGGTGATCAAGCGAAACCGGAGACCTACGTCGAGCCGGCCTAAGGGCAAGATCTCTTCCTCTCGGAGGCGGAAGTGGGGTCGCCACCTCCTGTGGATATGACTCCGGGCGGGACTGATCCCCGCAAGTAGATAGGAGTGGACCTCAAGGACTCATGGAAAGGCACCTTCTGCAGCTCCTCCCAGCCATAGTATGAAGGAAGATTGACAATCAGTTCTCTTCCCACAGACGGCGCCATTGTAAGTGCAAAACGGTAAACTCACAAGATTTTGAGATGCCTTAGAGGACTTAATCAAATGACTATCGAGAGCTGGCCGGTGTGACTCGCGGGACCTGAAAGGGAAGAGAAGAAGGTCAAAGACCCTGGCGTTAGGCAGCACAGGGCTCTCCGATGCCTCAGTTAGTATGAATACTGGGTTTTGGATGGAGAAGAAGAGAGATAGTATGTATGTGTATACTATCCTACGTACCTGGTTCAGATGCATCTCCCCTTATATATGAGTGTTACCGGAGAACTTTGTCATGGGCTTGATGAGTCTGGCTGCTGAGATCATCAGTCACTGAATATAAATGGAAGTCCATCACAGCCACATCGCATTTATGCCCAGTCGATCAGCCCGCACAGCATTAATGCACAGTCATATTGGGCCTGATCGGATTGGA
>QPKB01000001.1:3190646-3250684 GCA_003546025.1 Camphora micrantha | reverse complement strand
CAAAAGGAGATCTTTCAAAACACCAGCTCACCTTTTATTAGTTATGCTTTCAGGTCGGCATCATAGACCAAGTAATTCAATGAGGAAGGATGACCTGCCCATTCCTGAAAATTACTCTTATATCATCGATAAGAGCACGGTCCACCATCCATTTTGCCAGCCATTTGATGAATGTATTTTATTCTCTCTTGCTTTATTCTCTTTTTTATTTGACCATTATTTTCATGTCTCTCTAATTGTGCCTTCACTTAAATTCAACAAATCATGAAAATTTAGAAATTGGGCATCCATTTTAAACCATAAGATTAGGTTGCTGGGGACAACACAGTCATATGTGTCGTGTTGGCACCTCGTACAAACTACAACTCATATCCCAAAATCAATCATTAGCTCTTTAGGTTGACATTATCACTCCTAGCCGCTTGAAGACCAACTTAGCAAAATAAATTAATAAAATAAACTTATATGTGAAGGTTGATCCGGTCCATTTTGTGGTGGGTCACAGAAAACTTGATCCATGACCAACCCTCATTTTATGAGGATCGGGTTGGAAGGGAAAATTCCGATCGACCTAGCAAGTTGTGGGTCAAGTTTGTCATCTCAATAGTCATTAAGAGGGCTCCAGCGCGGGTTCAACATATCCCACTGAAAGGGCACACAACATTTTGAAAATGTAACCAAATCTCCTACATGAAGCAAAATAGATTGGATGGCGGCTCGCTGGAGTTACAAGTACGCCGTGGACCTCTAAAGTGGTGGGGCACATATAATTCAATTGATGAATGGATCCAAATAGATTGATAGAGTTATAAAGTATGTCATATAAAGTCATAAAAGGGTGGGGTATTTGAAGCAAGACAATGGAATTGTTAGAAGTTACCCATCTGGGAATTGGTGGAGTGGCAAATGGCGTGTGTTTGCTCCCCTTATTCAACATTTGAAATCTGGTCCAAATTTGTTCGTGTTCATTTGTGTGGATTTAATGAACGCCCTTGGGAGGAACTGAGATATAAGGAATTTTTGGGAGTTGGGAGGATTAAAATAATATCTTTTGTGGGCCATTGCTAAGAATGTCTTAAAATCTTAATTTATCTAAACGGGGTTTCTACAATTTCTTGTGGCCCATTGATGACACTAAAGGACAGGGATTAATCCTTTGGGTCGTCAAGAGTATCACTCATTATCAAATTTCCTCTGCTAACCAATCCTATCAAAATCCCAAGGCATTTAATACTCCTTACTGGTAGTCCAAACTTAGCCAAAATAGAAAAAGAGAAAAAAAAGAGTATCAGTTGATAAATAAGTCTTTGCCCCACTTTTATAGTATGTATATATTTCTGTTTCCTTACATATTCATTGGAAACCTCAGCCATAATAACTGCAATTTAGTAACCAAGACCCATCCTCAACTAGTTAATAGACATAACCAAGGAGAACCCTTCAATAAGGGACCATGGTTTTATATGAACAATGAATTCCAACCCTTAATTGCTGTAAGGCTAATCTGGTACACTTCATGGGTCAGCAGCAGCTTTTAGCCCTAATGCCATTGCAGGTGGACTTTCTATTGATGCAAAATCTTGAATGGTTTCATGTCATGCATATTGGTTTTCATTTCATGTGTACAGGTTATATACCGGTTTTGGATAAATGATATGAATGCATTTTCAGCTTATCAAGCAATGGATTCACTAGTTCAAGGGTTAAATATAGTTATTTTAAAGTGGGCTTTTTGTTTGCTTATTGAAATCTGAATCCTAGGAACTGTAGTGTTCGATCTAGAATTCATTGCACTTACAAATGAACTGTAGTGCTGCTGCTTGTACCTTACCACCCAAGTGTTTCTTGTAAACATGGTTAGTTGTTGTGATGCCCACACAGCAACTACTGGTGCAGGTTGTATGATCTGCATTGAAATTGTTAGCACGCTTGCCATCTGTTGATGTTATTCTTTGCTATCGGTGTATAATCTAGCTAGATTTGGCCTCTTGAATTAATAAAAGTTTTTTTTTTTTTTTTTTTTTTTTTTTTTTTTTTTTTTTAAAGATGCTTTCGTGATTCATGTTCTGCGTATATTGTTCTGCATTGCTTATTAGTTCAACCACACTGATTTTCCACTCTTGAAACATGGTTTCTCAATCTATATAGCCTCTTAGATCTCAAGAGATTTAGTAGTCTCTTTGATGCTCTTTTTTGTGTTGTTGAACCTTGGTTAAATTTCTGATACTAAGGGTATTTTCCACTCTTGAAACATGGTTTTTAATTTTGTGGGATCAGCTATGTGAAGAAGAGGAGGAAGCGCCCTCCACAAGCATTGCCCATGGCCACCCAGGTGCAAGTTAGCAATGACCCACCTGCATTATGATATAATTGAGAGCTTAACCCAAGAGAATTATAAGTTTCTCAATCTCCCAATGCCTGTTTGATAGCAGGTACTTGATAGGAGAACTGCATGTAGGTGTCTACTTCTATAATTTGGCGATACTTGTTTACTGTTTTTTTGCCATGTAATTCAGTTCTTCCTTGATGGGACATATGTTGAGACCTGTGTGCACCTTTTTTCCTTCATGTCCAGCTAGTAGTAGAAGCCGTAGCAGTAGCAGTAGGATCAGCAGCTGTAGTGAATGATAGTAGTTAGCTTTTAAGCAATCATTGAGGAAGTGAGTACCCCTTTTAACTGGAAATAGACATGAATTCTCATGTATGCCAAGCAATGAGTTTTCCCAACATGGGCGTACTCTCTTTCTATTCTAGTGTGCAACAGGAGGAACTTTTCTTTGCTAGAGGATGAAGAATGCTATGTTCATGAGTCAGTAACATCATCCTTCACATGTTGTTTGCAATGGTTAATTGTGTTTGTTTGTGTGAAAGAGGGAAATAAATTGGAGCCCTCTAATTTGGAGATATCCTTTACTAAGGATATCAGATCTTCCTACTGTCAGTACAAAATTTCCCTGTTTATATTGGAAGCTCAATCTCTACAAGCCAAGTCATTCTTTAAATTTCGCTGTCTTTCATAGTAGATCTCATTAGTGACCATACTACCTCCAATGATGCATTTTTTTCCTCTTCCTTCCTATCAATTTCTGCAATGAGGATAGTTTCCACACTCTTGAAACATGGTTTTCTATTTTGCTGGAGATGCTGAATGTAACTTTGTTTACTGCGAGATTTTGGATGACTATGGAGTGATAGCTGCAAATTGCGTCAAGATAGTTTGGGTTATTGTGGAGCATCCTGTAGTTTGGTTAATGCAGGATTTTGGATGATAATGGAGTGGTAACTTTGGTTATTCATCATTTTGTGTACTATATAGACTTGTGACATACTAGACAAGTGAGGGATTTTATTGCTATCTTTGCACATCAGTTGAACTAAAATTTGGTGGCAACAAGAAGATCGGGTTTCTTGTGACCATGAATTCATTCCTATGTAGATTCCTTATTCTTGTTTTTCTTATATATCAAGTAACAAAAGAGTGCTTGGAGAAAGCGATTTCTGTTTACAATAATGTTTAGGAAAATTGGAAAGAGGATAAGGTTTGAAGATTATGAATGACTCTGTAACAACCAGTGTATACATGGTGCACTATTCTGTATACAGATTATATACAGATTACATAATGAAGATATGCGCCCCAACATCTAGATTCAGCCAGAAATGCACTCAGATTGGGAACTTACAATTCAGATAGAACTGAGGTCATATCAGTGCATCCCCCACAGTGTATTGTGTTATTTTTTATTTAGGATCAGGAAAATCAGTTCATGATCTTATTTCTTGTTTGCAAGGCAAAAATTACATCGATCAACTTCCAGAGTAAGATGAAGGGAAATAAGAAAAACTTTCTTTATGATGATCTACTTTCTCCAAATGATGGTAGGTGCTGCACCCTAATTGACCTTTTTGTCTGCATTTTAAAATGTTGGTTTTGAATAGGAGCTGAGTTCTCAGGTGTCACCATCATCTGAAGTGAATTCTGCGAATTAAAGTCACTCACCAAAATCTGTGATCAAAGATGTGTGCGAACTCTTGGGTGAAAATTTCTCTCAAACATGAATCAGAAAGAGGTGAAGGATGAAGTATGTAAGATGCAAATGTATATGGGCATACAGCTCCAAAGTACTGTGACCTGGCCCATTCGGAACCATGAAGGCCAAGCCAAGTTCTTGAACTATGATTATTGTCCATTTATACTCTATGCTACTTTTGGGCCATTGCAAACTCAATCCAGAGCCCACCTGACAAATGGCCACCATGACACTAATTTAATAGTATCATTCCTTGTACTTACGGTGCAGCCTTTTGAAATACAGTGTGTGGACAAAGGCATAGATTTGCTTACTTCATTTCACTGCATTAAATTGGTGCAGGCCTCTGATTGTTTTTGAAGTCTGAACATAATGCATGCAGAGTGTTGTCAACATTTTTAGGCTTGAATACCATTTCTGAAGTCTTCCCCACTCGTTGACATGAAGTGGAGTGAAGAAAAAGGGATGAATCAATTTAAGCATACTACCCTTGAATACACATCAAACAAGAGTACTGTTAAGAAACATTGAGAGTGGCTTCATGATATCTGGTGACACTACTGCTACAAATGCTAATCCTATTTGCAAGCCCTCACAACCAAGCAAGCCGACTGTTTAAGATTGTTTGACCCCCCATGTTCAGTCTCAGCACCTGTTGGATCATATCCGAACTATACAACATGATAAACCAAAGTCATATAAGTCAAAACAGCTGTGATTCATATCATGGCAGACTCAATACAAACCAGACCATCCAAGGCACTGGTTCTCATGAATCTCATCACGCTGGACTGGCAGGTTTCTGCTCTTCTGAGGCATGGAGCCCGTAGAACAAGACTACCATTAATGGTCCAAATATCATCCACCTGCAGAGAACCATTTAAGGAGCATAAAACTTCACTTGAAACATTGCAAGAGAAAAATGTGGCATAATACTCTGTATGCCGTGGCATAATACTCTAAGTATGCCGCAGGCTTTTTCATGCTTACACTTTTGTTAATTTGTACTCTAATAACATTATTCAAATTCTATTGGCAAATCACAAGCACTTGTATTTGTTACCCCTCACAATGCATGGGTTAAATTAAAGCATTTACGAATATTACATATAATGGAGGTTAAAATACATTTTTTTGTATATATAAAAAAACAAAGGTCTTAGCGGTGGAAAAAAAAAAACCGTCGCTAATGTTCCAGATCTTTAGCAGCAGAAATTGGAATGGATATATTTCCGTCGCTACAGTTTCCGCCGCTAAAAGCAAAAATTTCTGTAGTGTCTCCTGTTTGGTGTGAATGGGAATTTCACAATGTCGAGGATATGTTAAGAGAGAGAAGGTGGTCATGATTAGTAGGGGTGTACAAAAAAATTCGTCGATCCGTAAATCCGATCCGATCCGCGGATTTTTATCCGATTTAAAGATAAACAGATTGGTGACGGATTGAAAATTTTGTAATCCGTTAGCAATGGATCGGTGGCGGATTTCACCCTCAATCCGCGAAATCAATCAGATCTGATCCGTTGACATTAAATATAAATAATAAAAAATATAAGAGGTCTAAATATAAATTAAGATGTCTAAATTTAAAATAAGAAAAAAAATTTAAGGGGTCAAAATGTAATTTTTTTACAACATGTTTGATATTTCTCTTTTAACATTAGATTGAACGGATTAATCCGATCTTGATCCGGTCCTCCACAGATCGGATCGGATCGGATTTTAACAGCCACGGATTGGTGGCGAATTCCAAATCCGTCAATCCTTAGGCAGCGGATTGGTGACGGATTTGGCCCAATCCGCACCAATCCGATCCGTGTACACCCCTAATGATTAGAGAGGGTTTGGTGGGTTGGGAAAGATTGAAAGCCCTAGTTTGTAGTTTGTCAAAACCAGAGAACCAATAATATTTATAAGTGCATAAACAATCCATGTTACATGAGTTGTACTATGATTAAAAAGGGTCGAGTTGTATGGACCAAATTACACGACATAAGGTATTTCAATGGCCTTCGCCCATCCACAATAATTTAAGTGTGGGTCTAATGTCAAGTGGTTTTAGCCAAGTCTACACATAAGCGAGCCCAATGCATAACTAGGTTTAGGCTATGCAACAATGGGTCCTATACCCATTATGATTTTTGCATTTTTTTTATGCCAACAATAAATGGGACCAAATTGAACTATTAACATCCTCATTATATATTTTAAAGCAATATAATTCGGTTTGCCACATCATCACCCGTGAAGCTCTCCTTTCAAAAAAAATAAAAAAATACAGGCTTTAGAGAGAAATCCTGAAGTAGAGAGAAATTTTAGGGATTCATAAAATTTCCTATTACTCTCATCTTATCCATATAAGGAACGTGATCATCTCCAAGGGTTACTCATCATCTAGGCCAGACAATCCATATCCACTCTTAATGAAAATGGCTTACATCAACAAAAAGTGGGGCCCATTGGTTATTGGGTGGATACCATGTGGAAGAAACATGGAGTCTTTCTTCTTGTGTCTTTGCATATATGCAATATGCTATTGTATTAGCTAGGAAATGTACTTATTAGTAAATCTCGAGATAGCATGTGGGAAGAAAGTTCAAATCTATTGGGCTATATTTACTAGCTGACCAATCTACGGTGGCAATTAGAGCAGGACCATCAGTGGCATTATTAGGGGCATTTAGAAGTTTCTACCAACAAAATGAGAATACGACAGAATGCCGGTTGAGATTAGATTATGGGCTTTACAGTAGGACAGGGATTTTCCCTTTAGTGTATTCTTTTTTCTTTTTTCTAGTAAAGAAATCGGGTAAAATCCCTGTGGCCCCAGGTGGTAGTACTAGATTTAGAATCTTACCTAATGCATGTCAAAGATATGCAGACTACCTCCATGCATGTTCTCCACTCAATATAATTGGAACAAGGTGATGATGCCAAAAAAGAGTATTCGGGCACCACCGGTCAAGTGTAAGAAAATTAATGTGAGAAATAGAGAGAGAAAATAACAGAGAGAGGTTTATAGTGGTTCGGTCCAATGTGACCTACGTCCACTTTAAGGTGAAGATTGTATTTATCAAGTGTGTAGCGATTACAGATGGAAAGATGGTGGTAAAGATTGATTGGAATCGCTTGCCCCTCAGTGTGGGTGGGGCTCTTGTTTTATAGTCGTCCCCTAACAGATGGGGAGACTCTTCAGCAGCGGACGCTACCTTTTGGCGGAGTCTCCGAACCGCCCTCAAGTGACGAGGCAGATAAGATATCCTCCGCAAGACTTGGTAAAAGCAGGTTAGAGGCAACGACGCTCTGACTTCGTACTTCGTGGATTCGGACCCGGACCTACCCATGACGAGTGGATCTGGACCTGGGCTCGATACGGACTCGGGTCATTTAGACCTGACCTAACATCATGAACTGAATCTCTTGGACTTTGACCTGTCATCACGGTTTGGGCCTGACCCGTCATTGTAGACTGAGTCGTTTGGGTCTGACCCATCATTTGCCCCTCAATGTCTCGCGCCAAAGGAAGTTTTTGATAGCGAGACATTTTCAAATATCAAGGTTGTTGTTGTTTTTTTTTTTTTTTTTTTTTTTTTTTTTTTTTGCCAACAAAAACATGCTGCCACTTCGAAATAACATGCTCTTCGCAGAGGGGGTCCGGGGGTGTCCCCCGGCGGTGGTCGAGCTCCCAAAATTTAGACTTAGGGTTTTGTAAGGATCAGATTTTTTTTTGCCTTCTGTATCTGTCCTGGAGTTCTCGAACTCTATCCGTTGCTTTATGCTCAGACTCTTTCCCCTCTTGATTTGTACAGCAGAGTCTTTGTAGCTTAGGAATCTCTTCTCCACTTTTAAAACCCTAAAGTGGGGCTATAAATAAAGAGGGCTTTCCCATTCTCTCTTTCAAAAGGTGTCTTTCCTTTTGGGCTTTTGATTTTCATCTTCTGCTTGTTCTTGCTTTTCCTCTTCTTCTTGCTCTTCTTGTGTCAAGAAAAAAGAAACCCATGGAGAATCTGGATGGTGGCCGCACCTCCGCTGCACTGGGAGCTGCTGCCGGAGAAAACAGCAGCGTTTTGGGCCTGGAAGATGGGTTGGAAGATGGGCGGGGCGCCCATGGCGCCCCCGTTGCTGCTGCAGTAGGGGGAGAAGGGCGGGGCGCCCCAGGCAGGGGCGCCCCTGCTGCGGTCGTGGCGCCCGTCGTGGGGACGTTGTTCGCCGGGCGGGGCGACCCAGGCGGGGGCGTCCCCGCCGTTGCTGCTGTACGAGGAGAAAGGCAGGGCGCCCCAGGCAGGGGCGCCCCTACTGCGATGGCTGCTGCGGTGGAGGACGGGCGGGCGCCTCAGGCAGGGGCGTCCGCCGTGACGTCGTTCGCCGGGCGGGGCGTCCCAGGCGGGGGTGTCCCCGCCGCTGTTGCTGCACGAGGAGCAAGGCAGGGCGCCCCAGGCAGGGGCGCCCCTGCTGCAGTGGCTGCTGTGGTGGAGGACGGGCTGGCGCCCCAGGCAGGGGCGCCCGCCGTGAAGACATGGATTGCTGGACGGGGCGCCCCAGGCGGGGGCGCCCTTGCTGTCGGAACGGCGCCCGCTGGCGCTGGACGGGGCGCCCCAGGCGGGGGCGCCCCTGCTGACGTCGGCGCAGGAGTGGATGGGGGCGTCCCCGCCTGGGGCGCCCCTGGCTTGGTGTCTGGGCGCCCTGCTGCAGCGGTGGGGCGCCCCAGCTCGCCCGCTGCGGGGGTGGGGCCCACCTGCCCGCCTGCTGCGGGGGCGAGGCCCACCTGCCCGCCTCCTGCGGGGTCTTTTGGCGTGGGAATTTCAGCCCAAGGCGCTCCCTTGGACGTACCCTCGGGCGCCGTTGCTACGGGCAATGGTGGTGCGGGTGAGGGAAGTGGTGGTGCAGTTACTGTTCGGTCTCATCGCAAAAAATATCGAGGAAAAGTGGTTGTCGGTGACGACTCGTCAAAGGTGAGCACCATTTTCAGTGTGTTTAACTCTAACACTGATATCTTGAAGATGGTTTCTTCTTATAAAATTCCTCCCACTGTGTTGTGCCGGCGGGCTGAATCGGACGAGCCCGCTTGCGATGACTCCTCGGGTGACCTTGTCATCTATGAGGAGATGCTCGAAGCTGGGTTGAGGTTCCCCATACCTTCCCCCATTTGCAGCATACTCCGGTATTTTTCATTGACTCCAGGGCGCCTAGCACCGAATGGCTGGAGGGTTCTGCTTGGTTTTCTGGCGCTGTGGAGGAGGGTACACAATGAGGACGCCTCACCTGTGGCGTTCCATGCCGCTTATAACTTGACTGAGTCTCCAGCCCCCAATAGGGGATGGTATTATCTTGCTCCCAGGGGGGGCAAGCTGCTCACTGGTCTTCGTTCCAACTGTCATAGTTGGAAAACTCACTTCTTCTTTGTTGGCGGAGAGTGGGCTTCTGAGACAGAGCGAGCCTTGGTGCCCACACGATGGAGTGACGCCAAGAGACTAGGTAAGTCATTAATTTGCCGTTCTTTCTATTACTAATTTTTTATATGCTTACCCAATGCTCTTTTGCAGAGGCGCCAGTACTTCCGATGAGTCAGCAGCAGCAGCTACAGGCTGTGAGGGCTTGCCCTGATAGTGACAAAGATTTGGGGGTCCTCTTACCCAAAGAGGGCAGTGGAGCTGGTGGCTCCTCTTCACAGTCTCCTCTAAAGAGAAAAGGTACTTTGACTTTTGCTTTCTCTCATTTCCTTTTTTTTTTTTTTAAATAACAGTTTTCTTCTGCAGCAGCAGATAGGAGGGCTATCGGGGCTCGTCTTTCTAGCAGGAGTACCCCTCCTTCAGGCTCTTCTGGTAGGAGTATCCCTCCCTCCAAGGCAGCGAGGGTAGAGAGTACTGGAGGAGGGAGCTCTCCATCGGTGACATTCAGGGCGAGTTCTCTCGCATTCACCCCTTCAGCGGAGGTACAGTCATCCCATCGGGTGGCCTCTCCTGTAGCATCTCCTCCGCCTCCTGTAGCATCTCCTCCGCCAGCAAGCTCTTCTGCCACAGTTGCTGCTTCGGAGCCTCTTTCTTTGGCAGTACCTTCTCCCGCTCAGTCGTGTCCCCCACGCTCGGGAGCTTCGGCAAGGATACCGATTAGGGCTGGCCCTATGCTGGGCAATCCTCAGGTGATTCGAGAGAAACTTGGGCGGTTTGTGTTTCCTCCTGAGGTCACACAGATCAACTCTTTGGGTACCCAGAAAGTCATCGATACATTCTTGGAGGCTTTGGCTCAGGTAAATGTTTACCCTCTCCATACTTTCATTATATATATATATATATATATATTTTTTTTTTATGCATTCTCATTTTGTGTCTCTTACTGCTCTAGGCTTCCACATCATCCATTTGTTTGATGTCGAGGGCCCACCACAATATTCAACTGAGGGAGGAGAATGACAGCATGCAACAGGAGCTTTCCGCTGCCCGAAAGAAGATAGCGGCTCTTGAAGCCGCTAGAGGAGTCTCTGAGACTGACCTCGTGGCGGCCCGTGCGAGGATCATTGGGCTTGAGACTGACCTCGTGACATCCCGCGAGAGGGCGACTGGGGCAGAGGCTGAGCTTTTGTCGACCCGTGAGAGGGCGACCCGGGCAGAGGCTGAGCTTTTGGCGGCCCGTGAGAGGGCGACCCGGGCAGAGGCTGAGATGGAGAAGGCCCGCGAGAGGGCTTCGCTTAGTGAGACTGAGCTGGAGAAGGCCCGCGAGAGGGCTTCGCTCAGTGAGGCTGAGCTTGAGAAGGCCCGCGAGAGGGCTTCGCTCAGTGAGGTTGAGCTTGGACAGACCCGCGAGAGGGCGTCGCTCAGGGAGAGTGTTTTGGCGGTAGAGATACAGGCAGTGCATGACAGAGCTTCTCGGGCTGAGAAGGAGCTATCGGATGGCCTTGCTGATGCCTTCATTGATGGCTACGAGGAGCTCAGAGGGAAGATTTCTGCTGCTTTCCCTGACCTCGACCTTTCAGGCTTTGTGCCAACCGAGGCGCCTGATGGGGATGATGGAGATTCTGATGATGTAGAGGACGGTGATGAGGATGATGAAGATTCTGATGATGCAGAGGACGGTGATGAGGATGATGAGGATGGAGAGGATGAGGGGGGAAGTAGTGAGAGTGAGTAGGATAGAGGAGACTTCTGTATGCTTCATTACACAGATTTTTTTTTTTTTTTTTTTTTTTTTTTTTTTTTTTTTTTTTTTTTTTTAGAAGATAATGTTTTGGCCTAACTTTTGGAATAAATAAAATGAAGTCTTTATTTATTGGATGCTCATTATCATATAACATTTTGCAAAAATGCTCAATATTTAGAAATTCCTTTCTCACTGCTTATTTCCCCTTCTCGTATTACTGGTAGTACCTCTTCAGGTGTTCTGCATTCCACGGATGAGGTAGGGCCTTCCCCTCAGAATTCTGGAGTTTGTAAGTACCTGGTCTTACCACCTCTGTAATGAGGTACGGACCTTCCCAATTCGGTCCCAGTTTGCCCTCGCGAGAATCCTTCGTGGCGAGGATTACCTTCTTAAGGACCAAATCTCCTGGTAGGAAGGAACGGGGCTTCACTTTTGAATTATAGTATCTTGCCATCCTTCGCTTGTATTCTGCATTGCGGATGTTGGCGAGCTCCCTTGTTTCTTCCATCAGATCGAGATTGATGCGAAGCCCTTCTTCATTGGTGCTGGGGTCGTGGTGCTGGACCCTGTGAGATTGGATCCCTATTTCAACAGGGATGACCGCCTCGGTCCCAAAAGAGAGGGAGAAAGGAGTTTCCCCGGTAGGAGCTCTTGGTGTAGTCCGATAGGCCCACAATACTCCCGGAAGCTCGTCGACCCAAAGACCCTTCGCTCTTTCGAGCCTTGTCTTTATGTTACGAAGGACTGTCCTCACCATGACTTCTGCTTGCCCGTTTGCCTGTGGATGAGCCGGGCTAGAGTGAGGCTGCTTTATCTGAAGGTTGGAACAGAATGTATTGAAAAGTTTATTGTCGAATTGCTTCCCATTGTCGCTGACAATGGCGTGAGGGATCCCAAAGCGGCAGACAATGTTTTTCCAGACAAAGTCTTGCACTTTGGAGTCTGTGATCCTCGCCAAAGGTTCTGCCTCTGCCCATTTTGTAAAGTAGTCGATGGCGACCACTACGAACTTGCATTGTCCTCTACCTAGGGGAAGGGGGCCCAGGATGTCAATTCCCCATTTGGAGAAAGGCCATGGGCTCATGATAGTGGTGAGTTCCTCCGGGGGCTGCCTTGGTACAGTGGCGAAGCGCTGGCACTTGTCACACTTTCTAGTAAATTCCTTGGCGTCTGCCAACATGCTGGGCCAAAAGAAACCCTGCCTAAGTGTTTTGTGGGCAAGGGAGCGTCCGCCTGAGTGGTTTCCACAAATTCCTTCATGGATTTCCCTCAGGGCGTAATCTGCTTCTTCATGAGAGAGGCACTTCAGCAATGGTAAAGAGTAGCCTTTCTTGTACAGGGTGTCTTGCAGGAGAGTGAACTTGGAAGCTCTCATCCTTAGCTTTTTGGCTTCAAGGGGATCCTCTGGCAGTGTACCCTCTTGAAGATATGCCCTTATCGGGGTCATCCAGCTCGTTTCAGCTGTGACACAGTTGATATTTGCAGTATTCTCATTCAACTGGCTTGGTTCGAACTGGTGCCCAAGGAATGCTGGTTCGCCTGATGGGGCCTCTAGGGATGAGGCGAGCCTGGCAAGTGCGTCGGCAGCAATGTTATTCTCCCGAGGGATATGACATATTTGGAAGTGCTGGAACCTCGGGATCAGTTTCTTCACTATGCTGAGATAGCCCTGCATTCTTGTTTCCTTTGCCTCGAACTCGCCCCTTATTTGATTAACTATTAGCTGAGAGTCACTGTGGGCGATGAGGCATTGGGCGTTCATTTCGAGCGCCAAATTTAGGCCAGAAAGGAGAGCCTCATACTCTGTTTCATTGTTAGAGGCAGTGAAATGGAACTTTACTGCATACTTGAGGGGTGTGCCATCAGGGCTGATCAAGACGAGGCCCGCTCCGCCTCCATGTCTGTTAGCAGAGCCATCAACGTAGAGCTTCCACACTGGTAGTGTTGAAATCTCGGTGCCTGACAGAGACTGGGAGCCTGGAAGAGATTCCTGTGTGCCGGAGGAAGAGGACTGGGCGCCCAGTGGAATGGCTTGGGCGCCCAAGGGAGAGGTCTGGGCGCCCATGGGAGAGGTCTGGGCGCCCAGACTGCCCTGGGCGCCCATTGGCTGGTCCTGGGCGCCCATGGGAGAGGTTTGGGCGCCCAGACTGCCCTGGGCGCCCATGGGAGAGTCCTGGGCGCCCAGGGGAGAGACTTGGTCCTGGGCGCCCAGGGGAGAAACTTGGTCCTGGGCGCCCAGGGGGGCTTCTGTGCCTGGAGGAGAAACTTGGGCACCCGGGAGAGCTTGGGCGCCTGGAGGAGAGGCCTGGACGCCTATCTGGATGTCTTCGATGGACGGATTTGGCTCTCCTTCATCACGTGTAAATTCAGCCACAAAATCGGCCAAAGCTTGTGCTTTGATGGCGGCCCTTGGCTGGTACTGGACATCGAACTCACCTAGTTCAACTGCCCATTTGACAAGTCTCCCGGATACATCTGGCTTTCCGAGTACTCTCTTCAGAGGCTGATCAGTAACTACAACAATTGTATGGCTTTGAAAATAATGTCGCAGCCGTCTTGCTGCTGATATGAGGGCGAGCGCCAGTTTTTCCAAATCTGAATATCTGGACTCTGCCCCTCGGTATGCTCTGCTTACATAATAGATGGGCTTTTGCACTCCATCATGATTTCTTATGAGTACAGAACTGACTGCTGAGGGAGAAGCAGAAAGATATAAATACAACACTTCCCCAGGTACAGCATGTGAAAGAAGAGGGGGAGCGGTTAAGTATGCTTTAAGCTTTTGGAATGCCTCCTCAGCTTTGGGTCCCCACTCGAAAGTTTTCTTGAGAATTTTGAAAAAGGGGATGCACTTGTCTGCAGACTTAGAAACAAATCTGCTAAGTGCTGCGACCCTTCCGTTGAGACGCTGCAGCTCTTTGGTAGAAGTGGGCGACCTCATGTCCAGTATTGCCTTGATTTTATCGGGGTTTGCCTCTATTCCCCTCTGGTCGACCATGAAGCCCAAGAATTTCCCGGACCCCACACCGAAGGCACACTTCTCAGGATTCAACTTCATGCGGTAGAGCCTGAGAACACTAAAAGTTTCTTGGAGATGGTCGATGTGATCTTCAGCAGCGAGGCTCTTCACCAGCATGTCGTCCACATAAACCTCCATGGTCCGCCCTATCTGTAGGTGAAACATTTTGTTCACTAGGCGTTGGTAGGTGGCGCCAGCATTTTTCAACCCAAAAGGCATGACCCTATAGCAATAGGTTCCCCTTGGAGTGATGAACGACGTCTTCTCCTGATCTGGAGGGTGCATGCTGATCTGGTTATATCCAGAATAAGCATCCAGGAAGGAGAGGAGTTCATGTCCTGTCGTGGCGTCGATGAGGAGATCAATCCTGGGCAACGGGAAGCAATCTTTTGGGCATGCCTTGTTAAGATCAGTGAAGTCGACGCATAGGCGCCACTTCCCATTCGCCTTTGTCACCATCACGACGTTCGAGAGCCATTCAGGGTATGCTACCTCCCTCACAGCTCCATTTTCTATCAGTTTCCCGACCTCCTTGTCCATTGCTTGGGCCCTTTCAGTGGAGGCGCCCCTTAGCTTCTGTCGGATAGGCTTGTGGCGAGGGTCGACATTGAGGCGGTGAGTGGCGACTTCGGGATCAATCCCTTCGAGATCCGCATGTGACCATGCGAAGATGTCTGCATTATTCTTCAGAAAGTTGGTCAAGCGGCGGACCAGATCTTCAGGAAGAGATGAGCCGATGTAGACTCTTCTATCAGGGAGGTCTTCATTTAGGACCACAGGAGTGAGTGCTTCAACTGGTTCTCCCCTTTCTGTAGTGGTCTCGTCTCTCGGGTCCAAGACTTCAACCTGCAACGCCTCCTGCGTTTTCTTGGTCTTCATTGAGGAGACGTAGCATTCTCTTGCTGCTACCTGGTCCCCTCTTACTTCCCCGATTCCATTCGGGGTCGGGAACCGGAGGATGAGATGGTAAGTGGAGAGGACGGCTCTTAATGCATTAAGAGTGGGCCGTCCCATTATGATGTTATATGCCGAGGGGCAATCAATCACCAGAAAGTTGACCATGGTAGTGGAACTTCGAGGTGCTGCTCCGGCGGTGATTGGAAGTGTGATTGCCCCTAAGGGATACACTTTTTCTCCCGAAAAGCCGATTAGGGGGGATTTGACAGGTTGCAACCTTTCCCGCCCCAATTTCAGCTTATCATAAGCTTCTGCAAATAGGATATCTGCAGAGCTACCACTGTCTACCAAGATTCTGTGTACCTGAAAATTGGCGACGGTCATTGTGAGCACCAGAGGATCATCATGGGGGTGCTGGATTCCTTCTAAGTCCTTATCTGAGAAGGAGATGACTTCGTTAGCACCCAGCCTAGGCGCCTTGGACGGGCGTGCCTCATCGGGATGTCTGGCTTTTCTGATGTGGGCTTTCATGGTTGAGAGCGATTCTGCCATTCCTCCCGAAATGGTCCGGATCTCCCCAATTGGTTGCTGGTCCTCCAGATTGCGAGGTGGGGGTGGTGGCAGTGCTTGCCCCCTACCGGCAACATACTGGCGCAGGTGGCCACGCTGAATGAGATCTTCGATCTGCTTCTTGAGTTCAAAGCAGTCGTCGGTGTCATGGCCATGGTCGCGATGAAAGCGACAGTATTTGTTTGGATTTCTGCGGTTTGGGGGAGACTTCATCTTTTCTGGCCATTTTACAGCGGGGTCATCTTGTATTTGGAATAAGATGTGTCCCACTGAGGCATTGAGAGGGGTGAAGGCTTGTCTGTCTCTCTGAGGAGCCGGACCAAGCCTCTCTCTGACAGGTACCCTCTCTGTTCTGCTTCGCTTATTGCTGTTCTCCTTTCTATCGTCTCTTTCTCGCTCCTTCCCCTTGCCCTCCGGTCTGGAGGACTCTCCTCGCCTTGCCCTGGTGATGTCTTCAGCATTCATGTACTTCTGGGCTTTCGCCAGCAGCTCCGGAAAGCTCTTTGGCGGGCGCTTCATCACCGAAAAAAGGAAGCTCGACGAGCGAAGGCCTCCCAGGAAAGCTGTCATGGAGACCTTGTCATCGGGCTCTTCAACTTGGAGTACCTCCTCGTTAAAACGAGTGAGGTAACTCCTGAGGCTTTCATTTTTGTCCTGCTTTATGCTAAGCAGGTGTGTGGCGGGCTTCTGGTGGCGGCGTCCTCCTATAAAGTGTGAGATGAACGATCTGCTTAGCTCTGCAAAGGTGGAGATGGAGGATGGGGCGAGGTTGGCAAACCATTGCCGAGCAGAACCCTTCAACGTAGTCGGGAATGCTCTGCACATTATCTCGTCCGGAACATTATGCAATTGCATTTTTGTTTTATATGTCTCAAGGTGGTCCAATGGATCCTTCCTTCCATCGAAAGTCTCCATGGATGGCATCTTGAACTTCCGGGGGAGCGGGTAGTTTACCACGTCGGGCTTGAACGGTGTATCCGTTCGCCCTACTAGGTAATCTACTGTTTCTGGTGCCTGTGCCTTCATGGCGTTGAAGACATTGCCAATTTGATTCTGCATTTCTTTAATCTTTTCCTCCCATTGATTGCCCAGCTCTCTGGATCGATCATAGAAGTGACTCCCCACTTCCATGCTTTGATTTTCGTCCGCCTGCTCTTGGAAATGGGGCTCCTCCCTATTAGAAACAGAGAGAGGAGGTGGGAGACCGCTATGATTTGCTCCTCCTGGAGGTGGGGGTCCTCCAACATGGGCTCTACCTTGGGGTAGAGGGACTCCGTGATGGGTACGACCTTGAGGGTCGACAAATAATACTCCGAGAGTGGGGTTAGGAGGAACTCCCTGGGCGCCAGTACCTGCTGGATGGGCGCCTAGGTCCTGGGCGCCATGGTGATGGGCGCCCAGACCCTGGGCGCCCAGGCCTTGGACACCATGGGCGCCCATGCCTTGGGTGCCATGGGGGTGGGCGCCCACGCCCTGGGCGCCATGCGGATGGTCGCCCGGGCGGAGCGCTCCCCTGCGAGGAGCTACTTGGCGAGGCCCTCCTTGTGCTGCTCCTCCCACTTGCACTCCTCCTTGGCCTACAAGCATGAGTTGTAGGATCTGCTGGTTTTGGGCTACCAGCTGCTGCATTGTCGCCAACATCTGTTGGGGAGTGGGATCTGGAGCGGCGGCAACTGGGGGAGGATTATTCAGTGGAGGATTGTCCTCTCCCTCTGGCCTGGAATTATTTTCTTGTCGCCTCGTCGATCTGGTGGTGGTCACCATGATTTGGAAAATGAAGTGGTATGAAGTGAGAATTTTGACGAATTTCCCACAGACGGCGCCAAACTGATGATGCCAAAAAAGAGTATTCGGGCACCACCGGTCAAGTGTAAGAAAATTAATGTGAGAAATAGAGAGAGAAAATAACAGAGAGAGGTTTATAGTGGTTCGGTCCAATGTGACCTACGTCCACTTTAAGGTGAAGATTGTATTTATCAAGTGTGTAGCGATTACAGATGGAAAGATGGTGGTAAAGATTGATTGGAATCGCTTGCCCCTCAGTGTGGGTGGGGCTCTTGTTTTATAGTCGTCCCCTAACAGATGGGGAGACTCTTCAGCAGCGGACGCTACCTTTTGGCGGAGTCTCCGAACCGCCCTCAAGTGACGAGGCAGATAAGATATCCTCCGCAAGACTTGGTAAAAGCAGGTTAGAGGCAACGACGCTCTGACTTCGTACTTCGTGGATTCGGACCCGGACCTACCCATGACGAGTGGATCTGGACCTGGGCTCGATACGGACTCGGGTCATTTAGACCTGACCTAACATCATGAACTGAATCTCTTGGACTTTGACCTGTCATCACGGTTTGGGCCTGACCCGTCATTGTAGACTGAGTCGTTTGGGTCTGACCCATCACAAGGTTTGATGATAATGATACTTATCGTGAGAATTGTGTGCGTTTAGTATATTTGGTTGTCCATATTCTTTTCTTTTTACTTTTATCATAATTCTTATTCTTAAATTGATACATTAATAGTCGTCATAATGATGGAATCCGTTACATTCACCTCCCTAAGTTGATAGGAATGTGGGGGTAAGGGTTAAACTGTTGTTTAGAGTTATGACTAGACCACATAGAGAATACACAAGTGTTAGGAGATTTGCTCGATACGTCACATTGGTAATGGATTCATCAGCCATTTACTCACAACTTCATTTCATATAAAGCTAATAATGTGGATGAAAAATGCACTCAGAACCAATTTAAATTTTTTATATCATAATGGACAGGCTCTTATTGGATATGGGTCCTACTATGTACACCTAATTATTATTTTACATGTGGTTAAACTTGATCTATTACCATCTCCAATAAAGATCCTACCCATCCATGCTTGACCAACACATACTCTTACTTTTCTTGATGTTTGGGTCAAAATTATTTAGTACTAACAAAGAATAGGATTCATTCACTCAATTAGAAGGCCCTTCCAAACTCTCAATTTGATACTTCACGATGATCGAATTGTTAATTTGAAGTTTTCAATTTTTCTTTTATTATTTTATTATTATTATTATTATTTTATTTATTTTTAGAATGGAGGCTTGAGATAATGAGACCAGTTCCAATGGGAATATCATACAAAACCTGGGAAATACAATATTAACTGCCATGGTGGGCGAACACTGCCACACTTGTATTCTCCAGTTATTTCCTATCCTTTCCTGAGAAATCTCCTGGCACTTCTGTTTTCTAGCTTGTGAATATGCAACTGAAAAAGAAATCAATCCAAAGGAGAATATCTCCCTTTCTCAGCACAGAACAACAACAATGGCAGGATTGGGCCACCTGCTGGATCCTCTTCTCTTGGGTTTGGAAGAAGAAAATGTACACACCCTAAATTCCTTAATTTGTACATGTTAATCCAATGACTGGTTTTCCAATATACACTTCGTTTCAGCACTAAACATTATAAAAATAAATGGAACAAGCACTTTATTCTTGCACATAAAGTACAAATGGGGTGTTTGTATCCTACGAATTTTCAACAAGCTTGGATTTCTGACCTTGAAAACTTTCAGAGCTGTTAGCTGGAAGCAACAACCATTCCCGAATGCAGTCTGCAAGGCTAGCAGTATCTTGGCCTAGTTTCAGGGGCTTTCTCCTAAAACTCTAGATATTTCATAGTTTCAGTAACTCATAATGCATTGGTATAGGGAAAAAAGGGAGCAAAAAATTTTCCTTCTACCTGGTGAGTCCACAACTGGTCACATGCCTTACGGGGAATTATGTGAAGGTGAGTGCAATTACAGCAGTTTTGGTCAAATGAACTTGTGCCGTAGTTTTTCGAATGAGAATACATGCTTTATACAGTGATTGAAACTGCTAGAGTGCTATCTGATTTAACCTATGTTGGGCCCACCTTTGCATGATCAAATCTGCACGTAGAACTCTCTATAATTAGTCCAAATTCCACTCCAAATGGAGTGCCATGGACTACTGAATAGAATATATATAAGAATGATAACTTTATGTCTCACAAATGATAAATCCAACAATGCACATCACCCCAATTGACGTGAAAATTGGCCTAGTTCCTGTAGATAGAGAGGCATGTGATATGAAAGAGTTAATCAAACAAAGGTGGATCCTGCACATGTTAAACCAGTTCCTAGCTTCGTCGCCACCATAATAATGACAGAACTGGATTATTTCTCTTTAGAGTATTAGTACATCTTGTGCATTAATACATGTATAGATTCTGAGAGGCCAATGCCATACAGGTGCAGGCAATGATTTCATGATCTGACTACCCTTTCAATGGAGGCTGAGTAAGCCCTCAGCCCCGCGCACATTGTCTAGATGGCCAACACAATTTCAACCAATTGTATTCCTTTTTCCGACCATTCACAATTAAGGATGAAATTTCTTGCAAGCAAACATTATAAAAAAAAAAAAATATCCCTCAAGATTCGAATCCAGACCTTCCTTTTGTGCTCATATAATTTAAGGAAGAGAACATTTAAAAAGGAAAGGCAAAAGAAAAGGATGGCTAAGACCTTCCAAAATCTGGGAAATTTTCAGTGCACTAGGGGCTTAAAAAAAAAAAAAAAAAAAAAAAAGAAAAAAAACTGTTGAGGTAGGAATGTGGTTGTACTCAGCAAAATAGGTGGGTGCATATAGAATTTCCCTTGGGATTACCTAACCTATTTCTAAAATAGGGGGGCCACTAGTTGGGTCTCAAGTCCCCACCAATAGAAACCTATGGTCAACCGGACCCATTTTTACCCAACCCTGCTGAAAAGTGTACTTCCCAGATCAAATAGTTAGCATTGTCAAAAGGAGATCTTTCAAACACCGGCCCACCTTGATTGTTATGCTTTTCGGGTGGGCATCATGGACCAAGTAAATCAATGAGGAAGGATGACCTGCACATTCTTGAAAATTACTCTTATATAATCAATAATAGCCTGATCTACCATCCATTTTGCCAGCCATTTGATGAATGTATTTTACTCTCTATTGATTAATTCTCTTTTCTGTTTGACCATTATTTACACGTCTCTTTAACTGTGCCTTCACTTAAATTCAGCAAATCATGAGAATTTAGAAATTCGGTATCCATTTTAAACCATTTAGATTAGGTTGTTGGGGCCAACACAGTCACCTGTGTCGTGTTGGCACCTCGGTACAAATTACAACACATATCTACGAGAGGTTAATCCGGCCCTTTTTGTGGTGGGTCATGGAAAACTTGATCCATGACCAACCCTCATTTTATGAGGGTCGGGTTGGATGGGTAAATTCTGATCGACCTAGTAGGTGGGGTCAAGTTTACCTCGATAGTCATTAAGTGGGCTCCAGCGCAGGTTCAATATATCGCACTGAACGGGAATTGAGAGAGATGAGCCAACTTGTGGTTTTCTCATAAAAAAACTTTTTGAGAATGTTATGAAATCTTGGGAGCACACTAAATTTTGAAAATGTAACCAAATCTCCCACCTGAAGCAAAATAGAATGGATGGAGGCTTGCTGGAGTAACAAGTACGCCGTGGACCTCTAAAGTGGTGGGACACATATAATTCAATTGATGAATGGATCCAAATCGATGGATAGGGTTATAAAATATGTCATATACAGTTATAAAAGCGTGGTGTATAAATAAACTGCTCTGGTCAAGACACTTACTTTTGAGTGGTGTTGGCACCTAGTTTCACACACATGCCAAGGGTTAGATCCTTGCGTCAGCAAGTTTGTAGTATCACTTCAGATCAGTAGACCAAAATAAATAAAAAAATAATAAACTGCTCTTTAAATTCTTAGAATCCCTTTTCTTATTCCATTATTCCTACATTAAATCAAGGGAGGTTTAGCTAAAAAAGAAACGATAAAAATTGTTCGTAGACAATGCAAACTTTTTTTTTCCCCTCGAGATGAAGATACTTGAGAATCTAGGTCCATGCCCAAAACCCGAGATAAGAGACATGGGAGCTGGGACCCAAGGGAGCCCACAAACATGGGAAGAGAGTCCCCACACACGGTAAGGAAGCCCACACAAGTAGGGTGAGAGCCCACAAGTGGGTAAGGGTTAAACTGTTGTTTAGAGTTACACTAGACCACATAGGGCATGGAGTGTCCCACATAGAACTGAACAAAGATTCATGGCACGATTCATTACAACGAATAGACGTTCTCCCAAAACCATATTGATTCATTTTCTATGGAGCCCAATAATGTCTAAAACAATTTTCTCATTTTAGAATACATAAATAATTGAAACGTGATTAAGTTGCAAGCTTGAGAGTTTATATTTTATAGATGTCGAGGTTTATTCTTGAGCTTGAGATTATACTCGCGAGTTCGAGAGTTAAAGTTTCACCAATTGAAATGGTCTTAGTTGCACCTGTTGGGTATAAAATTTTCAAAATTAGATTATAATATATATGATAATATTGGTTGAATATACTCTCTCTTCATTTGATCGATAGGTTGATGAAAATGAATTGATGGTGCACTTTTCAGACAATATGATATGTGTGTCACCGTGCAGTTGGGTTTATTGAAATCTCTTCTCCTTAAAGTTAATAAAAAAAGATAAAGTAATTGACTATTTTCATAAGAAAAGATATAAAAAAAAAACCACATAATTGAACGAACCATAGTAGAAAGGAGCCTAAGTGGTATGTGTTAAGAACGCGAGAGATATCATTTTTTCTCTTTTTTTTTCTTACCCCAACTATAAGGGTTTGGACCCCCCTTGGATGAGGGTAGCACACCTCAAGTGAGGTGACAAAGCCCTCTGGTGAGAGAACATGGCATGCCCAAGGTTCGAACCCGAGACGTGGGATATCTTGAAACCATATTATTGAATGAACCATATAGAAGGAAGAAGCCTACGATGTTTGGGATATCTTGAGAGTTGAAACCGAATAATAGAATAAAAAGGGGTTTTTCCTCTTACTTAGGTCATCATTATTATCTTTGAAAATCCATCTGCTTTTCTCTCTCATCACAAAAAGGGCACAAGTACATATCTTGTGGCCGACGCCGCATTTTATTTTTGGTGGAAAAAAAAAAATCTCCACCTTCAAGTTGATAGCATACCATAGTCCATAGGATGCATACCGCATGGCGTGCTTAAATGGACTTCTACTAAGGGGGTGGGATAGATTAAAAGTTCTCCTTAGGGTCCGTTTGGATAGGTAAAAAATAGAGTAGAGGGAAGTTAAACGCCCTAACAGTCTAAAATTTCAACTTTATTATGTTTGGATGAGTCTAGCCCGATAGATGAAGTAATGTTGTGAGCCCCATGTACTCCATTTCATTTCAACTCTAAATACTTTCATTTTTTTGAGTAAAAGTGGATTCTACTCTAAACCTTAACTTCAAAATACGCATCTAAATGGAGTGAAGTGAAGTACTCTACTTTAACTTCAACCTACTTCTCTTCACTCCACTCCACATTTGAAATCCACTTCATTTTACTCCACTCCTCATTTATCCAAACAGGCCCTTATGGATAAGGGCCATGCAAAAGGTCATTAGCTGCCTCAAATTATCATAGCCCTTGCTTTTAATACCCTTAAATCTTAATGGTCTTTTAATCATACAATTTTTTAAAGTTTGATTCAACAGTAGTGAGTAGGAGTCCCATAAGTATGAAATTGGACATGGTGCTGGGTAATGCATGTGGGATAAAGTGTGAAAGTAGCTACACTGATCAAAGGTGCCCCCTAGTGGATTTGCCCCTAACAGAGAGGAACTGTATGAGCAGTCTACTAAACATGAGCAAATTGTCTTTTCTAGTGGTGACTAGTGATACTTTCATCTTAGCCCTTTAACATGAAACTGGTACCTACCACCTTTAAGCTAGTCAATCTCAACAGTCCAAGACCTATGTTGATCTCAGGCTATCTGAGCAAATTGTCATTTTCATAAAAATTCAGCCCAATACCAACTTTAGTTGGTTGTTGGAGATATAGAAAGTATTAAAATGAAAAGAAATAGCTAAGGGCAAGTGACTCAATACTGAAATAACAATATCCCAATTGTAAATACAAGAAACTACTTTGATTTAGCCAATGGATTTTGATGACGAGGTGCGGTGCGGCCACAGCAGATCAACTTGGTCTAGCCAATTAACCTGAGCGACGACTAAAGTCTTTAAACTCTCCAAGGCACACTAAATTCTACTCGTGTTGTAGTGCACCATAACTTTTTTATTTCTTGAAAAAAAAAAAAGGCTTCTGCTTAGAGAGGTCGGTGTCTCCTCCTTTAAAAAAGAACATTTTCATTTGGAGAAGCTATTTCTCTCTCTCCATCTCCTTCGGGAGGGAGGTCCTCTCCTTGGTAAGAAAGAAACATTTTTTTAGTTCGTGATGAGAATTTGGGATGTTTGAAATGTTGGAGATTTATAAGCATGATGTGATATCTTGTTTTTGGTTTTTTAAATGTAACATTTCATTCATCAGAATTTTAAATACCAACCATCTAAAATGTATCAAATGAGGTTTTGGAATTCCTGAAATTTCACTCCTTTTTTTTTTTTTTTGTTAGAATTTTAAATGCTTCACCAAGAAGATGAATTTGGAATTCCACCTATGTGGATACAGTAGGTTGGTTTTTTTCTTTTTCTTTCTTTTTTTTTTTTTTTTTTTTTGAGAATTTAAAACTTTTTCAAGAATCCCTTGTTCAATGGTCTCTCTCGTTGTTGTTGTTGTTGTTTTTTTTTTTTTTTCCTAGGCTCTCTCTTGTTTTATACAGAAAAAGCTTGATAAGAAAGAACTTCCATCATTTAAATCTGGGTGTGGAACTGTGGATTCATTGCTTCAAGCCTTGGATCGTGATGAGGGACAGGACACAAGGCTCCTCAATAATGTGGTGGAAGTAGACACATGATCACATGATAAGCCTTGGAACTGTGGATTCATTACTTCAAGCCTTGGATCGTGATAAGTCCTTATTTATAGGTGAACCAAACCCTTTAATGTCAAATTAGAGCTTTCTTTTATAATTTTATAGCACATTAATTGTAAATTTCAGCTCAAAACTCAGGGTTTCTCTTTAAGACCTCTATCTAATTGGCTCCTCCTAGATTAGACTAGAGTTCCCAAACATCCCCTTTTCACGAAGAAAAAAGAGAAATTACAGAGAACTCTTACGAAACCACATAATTAAGCCAATTACCATAGCAAGAAGGAGCCTACGTTACACTTAACTTTACTTGCAAGTGGGTCATGCCAATAGGACAATGAAATGTCATAATATTATTGAGTAGTCCACAACTCGGGCAGCACCCATGTCCTGTGTTATGGCAACCAAAATTCAAAGCTGTCATGTCCTGCTTTATCATGTTAATAAAGACTACTGACCCAAGTTAATTAAATAGTTGGTTATAGGCTTTTTTTTAATGCTTTGGGCAGGGCATGAAGCCAAATAGAGGCTGTTATTAAGCAGTACCTCACACCTAATCCCATCTCCAATTTTCACAAATGCGAAGAAAATAAGGCAAGTGCCCTAAATTCCATAATTTATACATGTTTATCCAATTATTGGCTTTTCAATATGTACTTTATTTCACCACTGAACATGATGAAAGTAAATGGAACAACAACACTTCATCCTCACAACAAGATATAGATGAGCACAAAAAATACAAACGGGTATTGAGTCCTATGAGTTTTTTAAAAGCTTAGATTCCTGTCGTTGATTCACCACGTGTAAAAAACATCATTATGTATTCCGTAAATAATTAATTCGAGAGTGTATATCACTTCAGTTGAAGTTAAATTTATTAAGATATGTGATATGAATCAGTTAATCAACAACGGCCACCACCATAGTAGCCACAGCATTGTATCATTCCTTATTAGAGCTAGTAACAGTACATCTTGTGTATTTCTACATGTATAGATTCTGGTTCTGAGAGGCCAATGCCAAATAGGTGCAAGCAATGATTTGATGATCTGACTGCCCTTGAAGTGGATCCAAGTCAGGGTAAACTAAACTGATGTAGCAACTAGGCCCGACAACGTGGCAGATTTCCCAGATTTTCTTTTTGTCAATTACACCCAAGTCCAGCAAATTGGACCTAAATATGGTCTTCTTGTCACAAATGAGATGTCCATGCTCATTAACCCCACAATGAATTGCTCATTTCCCCCTGATAGGCACAAAAACAGTTGTTGCTCAGTTCATGCACCACACGTACATCCCTTATCACAAAGATAACACATATTTTTAAATAACCCCTATCACAAAGATTAACTATATTTTTAAATTACCTAAAATATTTTCAAAAAATTAATAAAACCTGAAACTCCCGAGGGGGTCCCCAAAATCTCAAGCAAGTGAAAAAAAATACCTTTGAGAAGTGGGAGGCGAAATATTATGTTAAGTTGCCGGTGAGCATAAATCCTTTTCTTTTCTTTTCATCTTGTGTTCTTTAAGAAATCGTAGATTTAGATATTTTCAAACAGGTCAACCTTTCAAACCACTTGTAAACGAAACATCTTAGATAGCTAGAAGCAAAGAAATCTGAGGCAATTTTCACATTACTGGCACACACAAAAAAAACTTAAATGTGATTGTAGAAGAAGCAATACAAAATCATGGATGCAGCTATGAGATGTGGTAGAATGCTACACCCAAGAAGGATAAAATCTTGCAGCCAAAGGAAATAAGAAAAAAAAAATATATTATAATGGTTATTCCTCTAGATTTTCACCATAGTCTCACATGTTTTATTCAAAAGTCTATATTTTATGAGCTATAATATATTTTAAGAAAATTGCATATATTTCACATTACTTCAGCAATATTTTTTTTCAATTATATCCTAAGTAAAACTGAACACTTGAGTTTTTCTTTGAGAAAGTACTATCAAGAGGGTCCAAAGGAAATAAGATAAATAAAATTATATTCAAATGGTTATTTTTTCTAGATTTTCACCATTGTTTCCCATATTTGATTAAAAATCTATATTTCAGAAGATTTAATATATTTTAAGAAAATTGCATATATTTCACACTACTTAATTCAGTAGTATCTTTTTCAATCATATCCTAAGTAAAATTGAACACTTGAGCTTTGAAGGTTCTTTGAGAAAGGATTATCGAAAGGGTGAGGGTGAAGGTTGTGGGCACGGAAATCACAACATCAAACAAAGGTCTCAACAGGGGCCAAGCAAAGCGAGTGGGCCCCAAATCATCTTCGAAACAAAGCTATAGATGCACTCCTCACTTTTCCTAGGATTTAAACTAATAGGGCATTGGCTGGGTATTTATTTACCACCGTCCATTCATTAATTTTTTTCAATTAGAGTGGAGATAATTTAATGATCATTAACTCAAATTTTTTTCTTTAATTTTAATTATGTCTAGAAATTTAGAATTCAATTACATGAAACAAGCGAATGGCAAATGCCAAGTGATTTTCTTCTAGCACAATCAGTCTTAGATGGCACCCATATCATGATGGTTAACTTGGACCAAATAACATGATGCTTAACTTTTACCCATTCCAACTTTTTTCTCTCTTGATCGAGAAAACTGCAAGTTATAATCAGAAACTGGGTTTTTTTCTTCATACGTTTTACTTGCCACCTATCGGTTGCTGGATCCCACCAAAGCCTTCATTGGATGCAGATGAATTCAATTCAATAGGCTTTACAATAAGTGAGTCACACAGCGGCACAACCCCAAACAAATGGATATTTTTATAAGGGTAATATTCAGGTGAGAACTAAATGGAAACAATTTTTATGGGGCCCAATTGTGGGCCTCATTTAGGGATGGCACCAAAGGGGGTGAAAATATCTATGTGAGACCACCCTAAGTATCAATTTTGACCCTAAACCCATGCCCCTAACCCCTTCATCTGTGGGCCATAAGTTTAATGGCTTTATATTTAAAAAAATATTCAACCCTCAATCCAACGGTTCAGTCCATTCGGATGTGTACCAATCCTTGGGATTAGTGACTATCAGAGGGGGTTCCCTATTGGTTGCTAGGTTTGGATGTGTTGCTAATTAGACCATGTAACAAAGTTCTCATATAGTAGATGTGAACTAGTTCTCATTTGAATATTTCCCTTTTTATAATGGACAATCTTCCAAAATGCCACTTTTGCACCCCTGTCTTTTTAGCATGGGCTCACTTAAAGTTAATCTAATCTTTTCGCATGCACTACTCCCCTCTTCGATGAATGGCCACAAATCAAAATCTGACACTCATCCAAATTTTACTCACTGACGGATTGAAATTGTAAGAAAGTAATGCCTTTAAAACTATTTAACTTTACGGCTATGGATCAAAAAATTATAATGTCCAAATTTCACAAAAAAGTAATTCTTATATAGATTTTTTCATCCGACAGACTTTTATAATTATCATGCAATCGGGTGGGCAGGCCCTATTAAGAGAAGCGTTTTTTTGTTAGCCTTCCAAAATTTAAGATTTCATTTTTCTTCCACCCACCCACCCCATACAAAGGTTTTTCATATAGTTCACTTTTTCTTTTGGAGAACCTTTTTCTCTCTCCATCTTTTTTCAATCGGAGGTCCTCGTAGCCATAGGTGAAAAAACACACTTTGAAAAAAAGAAAAGACTTTTGCAAAAAGCCCCATCTTCAATGGTCTCTCTCTTTTTTATACAGAGAGCTTGATAGAAATCTAGGTGTGGATTCATTTCTTAAGTCCTCAGACGTCAAGAGGGGACAAGACACCATAGCTCAGAAAGGGACAGGACACAAGGCTCTCAATAATGTGGAGGAACCGTGGAAGCAGGCACATGATAACATGCAGAGGTGGGCCACACACGTGATCACTTGCAGAATAAAGGGACTCAGACGTTATTGTGGAAGCAGAGGTGGGCCATACACATGATCACATTCACATGTAGACTAGAGGGAAAGGAAAGCAATATCACTCAATCATTTATATATATATATATCTACAATGAATACCGTCCAAATACAATTAGGACTCTTCATGTGAGTGTACTACACTGAGTCGGAGATCCGAAAATCTCATTCTGATCAAAATGATCCTTGAATTGTAACCACACATCTAAATTGTATCCACATTTAAATTGTTGCCCTCACATGACCCACGTATAAATTACTAGAGTGGATGGAAAGTCCACTAATGAGTTGGAGGTCGAACCTTTGGAGCCTTATCCCATATACAACGCTAATGATTGATGTTGTTGATTCGAGGTTTTACCAGATCAACTGCAAGGGGTAGGTGAGTTTCCTCGTCATAAAAAAAATGACCCCTAAAATATTTTGTAATGATGCAAATGCCCTCAGCTATTTGTCTTAGCACCGATGTGTTCAAGTTAAAAATCAATCATTTCAATAAATTAAAGAGAAATACCCTTCTATAGGCCGTTATTTATAGGTCTACCAAATCCTCTATAAAGGAAAACCATATTAATTATTAGTTTTTAACTATTTTCAGCCCCAAACCCATGCACCCAGATTCACCCTTGCAATTGGGCTAACAAATGATATTTCCTAGTGATAAAATCTCAATGAGATGCAACTCATGCAAATTGTGGTATTAAAGATTCTCATTCAAACTCTGATGAAGAGAATCAGTCAATTAAATGGTAGCTGCTATCTCCTTAGTTCTTCATTTTCCATCTTTCTCTATTTTAATAAAATAAAAAATTATTTAATACTTTATTTTTAAATTTTATCTTTGATCTTCATTTTTAACCTTTGTGGTATAAATTACATGTACTTCTTTTTACTCTGGTGGGCAACTCAAACACCCTCTCAGACACACTATCAAGTTCTATAACATTAGCTATGTCCAGGGATAGATTCCTTTTTCAGAAAGGAAGGTGCCTAGGTTACCATGGAGCTAACCATGGGTTGGCAAGTGGGCACCACCTAAAATGAAATGGTCCACTTATAAGAATGATTTTATTTTACTTTTTTCTAAAGACAAACGTTCTTTCTCCTACTTTAATCATTTTCCCTGTTTTTTCCCTTGCATTATGGAGTACGGAGTGGACCCCACTTCTACCTTTTATCAGAATAAAAAAGGGTAATGTATCAAATAATTGGCCGACAACACATGACCTCTGGTAGAAAAATCATCACCTACAAGGAGATGGCACACCGTAGATATACGGTCCACCATGTGGGGGCCCACTTGAATGCATTTCTAATTTTTGAAAAAGGATAGATTGGAAAGGTTTCTTTGCAGATTAAGGTGGTGCAAAAAATCATCTCCATTAGATCATTCCAGGCCCTTGATTTAATACCCTAAGTTTCAATGGCCTTTTAACCGTACACTTTTTAAAATTTTAATCCAACGGTGGTAAGCAAGTGTACCTCGAGCATGAAATCCAAGTACGGTGGCAGATTATTGGGGATAAAAATTTGAAGGAAGATGCACTGATCAAATATGGCCCTCATGGAGCACTAAGCTGAACATGCAGTCAGCTCGTTGGAGCAAATTGTCCTTTGTAGTGATCCATACATCTCAGCCCTTCCAAGATTTCAATGGTCACTGTGACCTTTAAGCCAGTCAATCTCAACCGTCCAAGACTTTCATTGACCCAACACTTGCGTCGACCTCTAGCTATATGAGCAATCTCACAGTGTCCTTGTATAACGCACAACACAAGATCTGGAAATCACCACCCATCAGCTGAAGAATCTCAAGTCTTTTATCTGGTTCAATCTTCCTACTGCAAAGCATCAGGTATGTTATCATCTCAACCCTCGATACAATTTATTTCTTTACTTATTATGATGCGAGAACTTGTGGCTTTTCTCACATTTTCTTCCTTTTGTTATTGTTAATTTTTGAGAACTCATACTCTTCTTTTGAAATGATTTAAGATTTTGGTTTTTTTCCTTCCTTCAATCTTAGTTTACCCTCCTAAGTTGCCCTATGACAACTCAAAACTTCAAAATCTTCAATTAAACAGAAAAACCCACCCACATGAAAGTAATGCCCAATTTGTTTGGCATCTTGCATGAATTAATGTTGATTACTCAATTCATGTAGAGTGTCTTCATACTCTTGGGTAAAGCTGAAATTGATACTTTATTACAATAGTCTATAAAATACAATAAATCCGTAATTACTAGAGTCCTCCACGCCCTTAAACAAGGAAAATTTATAAATAAATAAATAAATAAATTGCCAAGAGAGTGAAAAACAAAAGACAGTCCTAATCTAAACTGTCAAGATGCCACTAGGGGTGGGATGAGAGCGTGTGTTCATTACTTACTAGATTTACTGCACGTTTGTATCGAGGATTGCGAAAATGATTTCCTGCACTACTCTAACATCTATGTTTGGTGTGGCCATTTTCCTTCGTGGGAAAACACAAAAATATGCTATTTATTTGCAATTCCTCATAAAATAAAATCCAATGGGGCAGTTGGAAAAAAAGAAAAAATTCCTCATGAGAGAAAAATCTCGAGAAACTTTTTTTTATTTATTACTTATACACAAACACGTGCATTGTAGTGAGACATTCAAAGGACTCAGACTCTTTAACTTTGTGGTAACATACCATTTTCTTTTAAAGATGCATCCCATTTATTAATAGATAAAAAGACAATTGGCTCTTTTATCACCAACATGATTAACTTTGAGAATGCAATTAATCAACTTCAAATAAGGGCACGGCCCAAGTGCATCAAATGGATAGACATGATTAATTTGATGACTCGGTGAAGATCTTGACCCATCTTGGCAGCAGGTGATGATAGATATTAAACAAATACATCTGGGAGAATTGTGGCCCAAAGCGGGACCCAGATAGCATGTTATCAGTACTATCAGAAGCTTCTCCTAATCCCATTATTCTGATTTATTTGCTCTCTTGTGGGGCCCCAATTTGTGATCTGAACAAGGTGTAGGTTTCTTGTCTTAGATCTTTGCAATCTTGTAGGAACTAGTGTAAAACGGGTTTTTCAGGCACTATTTGGCAGGCCGTGTCTCCTTGAGCCGGGCCAGGCTGGGCTGTGCCGTGATAAGGCTGGCAGGGGGTCGGCCCAACACGCCACTGCACCTTGGCCCTTGCCCAAGCAGGGTTGGCCCACAGGCCCCTCCTAATTTTTTAGGGAGTTTATGGCCTTTTAAGATTTTCGGCTTGAAATAAAGTTGAAATGACTAAACTAAATGTACAAATATTGATGCTAATTTACAAATGAGAAATAAGATTTTATTTTTTCTATATCTCTTGAAATAAAATTCACAACAACTTTGATGATAAATTTTAACTTAAGATAAAACTTACAAGTTTGATGATAATTCCAACTTTTAAAACTTATAAATTAAAAATAAAAATCACAAGTATGTAGTTTCCTGAAAATAAAGTTTACAACAACTATGACGATAATTTTTAACCTGAAATAAATTTTAAAAATTACAGCTATGATAATTTTTTAGTACTATGATATTTCTAATGCTAAAAAATTGTCTTCTACTTGAAAGGGAGTATTAATAAATCTACCAAATGTTGAAATGACACAAACCCTAATATGACTTTTTTTGGTTGTTGTGGGGTGCGGGTGTAAAACTGTCAACAAACACCCGGCCGTGCCCTTTCATTGGCTATGGCGGGCTGGTCAAAGTTTTGGAGCTAGTGCAGCCCGGCCCAATATTTTACACCCCTACTTGTAGACCCCGTTCATCATCCAAACCATTGTCTATGCCTAGGATGGGCTGTTTATTTTTTTGTAAAGTTTAGGGGTCCTGGAGCCCACTAAATTGTATAGAAACTATAAATCTCTCCTTTCTCTTCCCACCTCATACATGAGATATGCATATCTAGTTAAAACAGATGTAGTAAAATGCATTGCTATTGAGAATGATATGAAGTTGGTGTTTGCAACAATTTATTGTCATGTTTCAATATTTAAAACTAAATATGTAAATATGATTTACATATCTCAAGCATAAAATAACAAATGACCCAAATAATTATAAAATAGGAAGCCATAAAGTTATATTCCCTGCTAAATCCATGAGTGGTGTGGTACTTTAAAATCCCAACAATTCTATTATTCTTTTTTTTTTTTTAATGATAGCCTAGCAAATGGGCAAGAACTACGAGAGTACTCGACGAGGGAAGACTGTGTTTCGATGCTAGGTCATCTGAGGTTGCTAGCCAACTAGGCAAACCCTCATTTTCAATAACTCGTACTTAAGATCCATTGTATTGACTTCGGCCCTACTTTAAAGTCTATCATAGTGGGTCTTATAACTTTAGATTCTTCATGCTTTTTATCTGTGATCAACTTGATTTCATTTTCTATAACGAGAAAGGTGAATTCCTATATGCGTGTGTAAAGGGGTAGCTCAGTTGGCTCCGAACTAAGGTTTGCTCTTGGAGGTTGAAGGTTTAATACTGCGCGACCACACTAGGGCCACAGGGGATTTACCCGTCTTCCCCTAGCCTCGTAGGGATTAGTCCGGCCGAAAGGGTTGGCACACCCTCCGTTATAAAAAAAAAAAGTGTGATCATTTCAATGATGAGCCCCTCCATTTATTCCTTCGTTATTTACTTCTTCAACTATGTGATTGTGTTTTACTTTATATGTTGTTTCTATTTATTTGTGTTTTATAGTAAGTTTTCTCTAGGGCCAGCTTGATCATAAAGCAAGAAAAGCCCTTGCTTTAGGCCCCTAAAAAATAAGCCCCCCTAATAATAATTAATATCATATCCTATTAAAGCCATCTTTTCACATTCCAAAAACGCATCAAAGAAATTCTCATCTTTTTTTTTCTCTCCCAGAAAAAGGCACCATAATATTAATTAATATCACATCTCAATAAAGTCATCTTTTCACATTCCAAAAAATCATTAAAGTAATTGTCATCCTTCTTTCAGAATTGATTGTTTTATGATGGGACTATTTCTTCAATTTTGAATAATTTAAAATATATAAAAGTATTTTTACTTTTTATTTAATTTTGAAATTTTAAAATCACTAGATAGTTATAGTTTGAAGAAAAAAATTCTTAATCTCGAATGTTCATTGAAACATGATAGTTTTTCAAATAAATACATTGCTTACAGAATATTATTGATAATGCTTGTAATAGTTACTTTTGCAGAAAGAAGTTTTTCAAAATTAAATTGGTAAAATCCTACATAAGATTGACAATGTCGCTAGAAAGATTCGGTGGATTAGCCATACTATCAATTGAAAAAGATATGTTCATAAACTTGAATATAAAAACTTAATAAGTAATTTTACAATAACAAAAAGCGAGAAAAATAGATTTTCAATAAAAAATTTATAATATTATTAAAAAATAGAAAATGCCTCATTTAGGATTGTCGCTTTAGGTCTCTAAGGGTGTGTTTAGCATTGTGTCATTCGGATGTTCTCATGTTCCCACGAGATGAAGCTACGAAAAAAACATTTGGTTAGTGTAAATTATTGTTCCCAATTTTGGTCTCACGGGAAGGAATCCCAAGATCTTAACCCGCTGGCATAAGAAGTTGGAACAAAAAATCTTTGTTTTTTTTATTTATTTAAGAAACAACTTTCTGGCAGAATTGGTTCCTACTCATCTCTTATCTCTTACCTTTTAAATAAGTCATTTAAAAAGATTTCAAATTCTCTCACTTATCCTAATGGTAGGCCCCATGATCACAATCCCAAAGAAGGTGGCCTCACCTTGTAATTCTTAAAGGTGGGTCACATGGTTACAATTACAAAAGGTGAACCCATATTATAATTCTTATAATGGTAGGACCACCTTATAAGGCCTCATGTTGTAATTTCTAAAGTGGGTACCACTTGTAATTTCTAAATATGGGTCATATATTTACAATCAGTCAAAAGATGGCCCCACATTATAAATTCTATAAAGGTGGGCCCACATTATAAATCCTATGAACGTGTCCCCATATTCTCATTTTTAAAGGTGGGCACCACATTGTAATTTCTAAAGGTGGGTCATGTGTCCACAATCACAAAAAATGTGTCTCCACTTTGTAATTCTTAAATGTGGGTCACATGATCATGATCACAAAAGGTGGACCCACATTGTAAATCTTATGAATGTGGGCCCATATTCTAATTTCTAAATGTGTGTACGATGTTGTAATTTCTAAAGGTGGGCCCCATATTTACATTCACAAAAAGGTAGCCCCACATTATAATTCCTATAAAGTGGACCCATATCGTAAATCTTATAAATATGGGCCCTGCGTTCTAATTTTTAAAGGTGGTACCAAGTTATAATTTTACAGGTGGGTCCCATATACGATAATAATATAGTGTTGCAAATAATAAAAGGTGGGTCCCACATTATAAATCCTATGATTCTCTTGCTTCCGTTCTTTGAAGCAAAACTTTTATAATGTTACCAAAAAAGTTTTGGATAACATATTCTCAACAGAATTATTTAATATAATGTTGCCAAACAAGATCTAGGGAGTTTAGTCTCGGCACAACCAAATCTGAGTACAAAACTAGGAACAACACGAGAACGATGCCAAACAGACTCTAATTGTCTGGAGCCGACCCTGATTTTCTCCTTGTTGAAGTATGTGCCACAGTGGCAATACGGTGATTAGGTTGTGGGCTTCAGGTTTACTTATATCGTCCATGAGAAATTAGGATTTTGGTATATGATTCGTATGAGACAAACTAAACTAGGGTTGACCGGAGTGGATTATGAGAATTAAACTCGGTTTATGCACAATAGAGGCGGAAACAGGGGGCAAGGGTAGCAATGGCCCCCCAATTTTTTTAAAAAAGAAAAACCCTAGATGTTATATAAAATTTATGACTTTTTTTATACTGGCTCCCTGTTCTTTTATTATTTATTTTACCATTATTATTAATTTTTTCATAGCGCCCCCCCCCCCCCCCCCCCAAAAAAAAAAAAAAAAAAAAAAAACCCAAAGGAAAAACCCCACTCTACTATCATAAAAAAGAGAAGATTTTCTAGTTCCAACACTAATGTTAAGGCCGAGGCCTTGTCTGGTATCTCTACTCTTATTCCAAGAGCGCCATCGGAAAAAACAAGCTAAATTTTATTTTAACAATTCAAAAAATGGGCCTTTCATTTTAAGAGGATTGACCACTACTTTTCTAAAGCAGCCGGCGAGTAAAATCATATGTAAAACGCTCTAGACATTTAGACAGATAGAGATTGAAAATAGACTTGCCAAACAGGCTTTGTTTCAAGTTTTATTCGAATTATGTACGGTCATATTAGGCTGAGTTGCCTTAACAAACCCGACCCAACTGATAATGGAGACCTACTTAAAGGACAAAAGCTTCCATTAATACCGTCACCTTTGTACTTTGACATTGAAAATAAACTGAGGTACGCTGCAGCAAATTGTCCTTTGTAGTGATCCATACATCTCAGCCCTTCAAGATTCTAATGGTCACTGTGCCCTTTAAGCCATTCAATCTCAAGCGTCCAAGACTTTCATTGACCCAAGACTTGCATTGACCTCTAGCTATATGAGCAATCTCAGTGTCCTTGTACGACGCCACAACACAAATCAGGAAATCACCACCCATCTGCTGAAGAATCTCAAGTCTTATCTTCTTCAATCATCCTACTGCCAAGTGCCAAGCATCAGGCATGTTATCATCTCAATCCTGGATACAATTCATTTCATTACTTATTATGATGTAAGAACTTCTGGCTTTTCTTTCATTTTTCTCCCTTTTGTTATTTTTAAATTGTGAGAACTCATACTTTTCTTTTGAAAGGATTAAGAGTTTGTTTTTTTTTTTTTCTTTTTTTCCCTTCAATCCTAGTTTGCCCTTCTAAGTTGCCATATGACAACTCAAAACTTCGATTAAATAGAACAATTCACCCGTACTGGGGGTTGCCTAGTTGGTTAGGCATCTCGCATCTCACTTTATTACCGAGGGTTCGATCTTTGGGTAGCCTTTCTCATGCTTTCTTTCCCATAATCGGGGCTTCTAAAGGGTCCCCAAGTCCTTGTTTGGGTACCAAAATAATAAAAGATAGAGAAATAAAAATGAAAATTTACTCCAAAAACAAGGAGAAAAACAGATCTCTCATCGATGATCATCATGAGTTAATGTTGATTACTCAATATGTGTAGAGTGTCTTCAAAATTTAGGACAAACGTGTTGATACTTCATTACAATAGTCCATAATATACAATAAATCCTTAATTACAAGAGTCCTCCTCGCCCTTAAAAAAGGAAAATTAAAAAAAAAAAAAAAAACCTTGCCAAAAAAGTGAAAAACAAAAAACAGTCCTACTCTAATTGGTGAAGATAACAGTCGTTGTTGGGAGCGTGTGTTCATTACTCACTAGAGTTAGTGCACGTTTGTGTAGCCGGTTTTTCATGGAAAGATTGAGAATTGTGGAAATGATTTTCTGCACTACAGGAACATCCACGTTTAGTGTGACCATTTTCCTTTATGGAAAAACGTTAAAATATACTAATTTTTTTGCAATTCCTCAGAAAATAAATTCCAGTGGAGTGGTTGGAAATCAACTTCCGCAGAAAAGGAAAATTCGAAGGTAGTTTTTTTTTTTGTTACTTGTATACCAATGCATGCGTTGTAGTGAGACATTCAAAGGATTCGAGCTCTTTAACTTTGCATTAACATACAAGTTATACCCTGTGGTCTTATATGACTTGGTGAATTACTTTAAATGTTTCCTTCTCAATCACCTGCATTGGAGCCCATCAAATGATCACAAATAACCAATAAATGAATTTTTTAATTAATGGTGGGTTTCATCCGATCAATCTGGCATTGGTACTACTTTGAATAGAGTAAGAAACAACTCTCGATGCTGGAAGAAAAAGTCATTATTTTAAAGCAATTTGGATTCATTATAGCCGTTGTGTCGTCGTCATCATCAAAGACTTGTTCTCACAATATTGGGTCAACTATATGAAATCCGTTTCTCTTCCATTTAAAATATTTATAGTGAGCATTTTGTCTCATTTGAATAACCATATTGTGTTCATATTCTAACCTATTTAATAAAGTTTTCAGAAATTATGTCTTAAGAATATTTAGAGTATTTTTCAAATTTAGGAGTTTTCTTTGAATATTAAAAAAATGTAAAAAAATTATTTTAAAATGTAATGAAAATCAATGATTAAAAAATATAACCAGTCATCCATCACTTGCCCCTCCACAAGAAAAAAAGCCTCCACCACTGATTCTAATCGGGGATAAACTAACTGCTCCCAATGGAATACTTTAATGTCCCTTACCAATTGAACTAGCAGCTAATAAAATGAAAATTTTTATTTGTTGTTGTTGATTTTGCGATGTGTGTGCAACCATTCTTTATATAAATATATATGAGAGGAATGTTTAGGTGGATTCATCCCTCACCATAGGGTGATCCGGTGAGGGATTTATGTGGCTTTTCCTCTTTGTACATGAACATTCTCCTCTCTCTCTCTCTCTCTCTCTCTCTCTCTATATATATATATATATAGTGAAAAAAAAAGACTAATGGATATTTTAAGGTGCCTCCGCTCATGGATTTAATGGGAAAATTATTGCTTCTATTTAATAATTATATGGGTCATTTTTCATTTTATGCTTGAGATATGCAAATGAAATTAATTTACATATTAAGTTTCAAATATTGAGACATGACGATGTGTTATTGCAAACACAAACTTCATATCATTCTCAATAGTCATTCATTGTACTGCATTTGTTTAAACTAGATGTGTATATGTAATGTCTGAGGTGGGAAGCTGAAGAAGAGAAGATTTCTAGTTTCTTTAAAAACTTTACTAAAAATAAACATTGCATTCTAGGCACAGACAAGATTTGGATGATGAACTTGGGGCCTACAAGATTGGAAGAAATAAAAAAGGGGATTGAGTTGTTTTTTCTGAAAAGGGAAAATGGGTTGTGCGCCCATTGTAGTGTACAGAGGAGCCACGTTATATGTATGTATGTATATATTTATATATATATATATATATATAGACACACACACACACACCCCACTAGTCATGGGACAGAGGGGGACCAAAAGATCCAAGTGGGGCCAACCTACATATCAAATCTGAAGTCAATCTAATACCTCTAACCCCTTCATCCGTGGTTCACAAGTTTAATAGCTTTATAACAAACAAGAAAAATTGACCCTTATTCCAACGGTCTAATCCATCTGATTCCATGCAAATTCATGGGATTTGGTGTCTATAAGGGGGTTGTGAATGTGTGGTCAATTTGGATGGGTCATAAGGTGGGCCTCCGTGGGCGTTCGAAACTGTGCGGACCATAAGGACCGTCTTTATAGGATCGGTTCCCATCATATATATATATATATATATATATATAGAGAGAGAGAGAGAGAGAGAATGAGAGACCCCAGGGGACCACTCCGGTTCCAAAATATCTATTGGGGCCTTTTGGTTTAGGGGCCATCAAGGGTGATTTTGTCGGGTAAATTTTTCTTTATTTTATTTTTTAAAATTTTAATCATGACAAAATCAAATCAAAACATTAAAAAACCAATTTAAACAATTATTACAAAATATGAAATCCACTGAATTAAATCAATAAAAAACTATAAGAATATCTGAAAATTTGATGTGCCCATTGAAAAGAATATCTTGCTTTAGCAAAAATTGAAGGTGAAATTTGCAATTGATTTCACACAAATTCTGATAGTTTCTAGATTAATGGTTTTGACCCTCATATATTCTTGATCCTAGATTTTATCCTTTCTATCAATGTTTCTTTTCTCTAGCACACATATAAAGAGTGGTTGATATACTTGAGGATCTTTATCTCTAACCACACCCATAGATTCAAGTATCATTCAAAATTTTAGATCTCTGTATTTTTGAATTAATGAATTCCGTGAAAGCGTTGTATGTGTAATTATATATCATTTAAAATTTTCAAAATTTGTGATAGAATATCATTTAAAATTCTCAGAAATTTGTGATAGAATATTTTAAAATTTTCAAAAAGCTGCTCCTCACCATCTAAGCAGCTCATTTTAGACTTAGAAATCACTCATATTGATTACAGTCTGACCATAAAGTGAATTGTAGCAGGCCTTGAGATTAAATTGTACTGCAACTTTAGAGACATAGTGATCCACTTGATTTGCCAGCACATGTATGATTATTTCAATGGTGGGCCTCACATTTTTCTCCATCTATTTTCTTAAAACTATGCGACTCTTCTATTTAATATGTTGGTTTCTGATCAACCATTTTTTTTTTTTTTTTTGTTGGGGGGGGGGGGGGGTTTGTTTTATTAGTACAGTGATTTGGTTGTAGGCTTCGGGTTTCTACCTATAATCCATGAAGCCAGGGGTCTTAGGCTCAAGGCTTTTTTGGTAGGGGACAAAAAAATATCCTCTGCAATACTGTAATTTCTGAACTTTAACCTTGAAACGGAAGCTTTTACTAAAAAAAAAAAAAAAACCACCTGAAAAAGGTGGTTGACAGATATACTAAATGATTGTATTACTTGTATATAAAGATAAAGTCTAGGGGTCATTATTGTAATATTAAAAGGGTGTACAGTTATCATACATATATCCAGAGAGCAACATCACTCATTTGGGAATTTCAATTGATATAGCAAAATCTTCATATCAAGAACTATTTCTTTCACAGTTATTTGACACTTGTCATTTTGAATATCCAAACCGTTACATGTGTTTGTGAGTGTTACATAATCTGGATGGTATTGATGCTATTGTTCATTTTTTTCCTAATTGTCTTTTAATTTCTTAACAGGCATGGATACAACTAAATCAGTGTTAGAAACTGGGAAATCAATTTTAGAAACTGGGAAGCTCCTGTATGATATTTTTGGTAAGCAAATTGGTGACATTACAAATCCTGAAAAGAAAATAGAACAATTGGACAAAAACGCACGGTATTTATTTGCCCGGAGGGATGATTTGGAAGAAATAACTAGAGAATCACCAAATATGGCAACAAGGGAGAGTAGATTGTGGCTTGAAGATGTGAATAAGTTAGAAGTTGAGGTGCAGTCCATTAAAGACGAGCATATGCAGTGTTCTAATGTTTTATCGAGGCCGACATTAGGCAAACATGTAGGTGATGTTATCGAGGAAATCACTGACCTTAATAATAAACGACCAAAGTTAAAGGGAAAAGAGTTTTCTAATGCTCCATTGGAGAAAGTCGAGCCACAAATTGTAGAACTTAATTCATCAGCTAACTCTGAGCCTAGATTGCGGAAGATATTGGGGCTTATAGAAGATGTCAGAATCCGAAAGATTGGGATTTGGGGAATGGGTGGCATTGGCAAGACAAGAACTCTGAAATTGTTGAACAATCAAATGGGAGAATCCCACATGTTTGAGATTGTCATTTGGGTAACTGTCTCAGGAGAAGGAAGTCAAAGAAAGGTGCAAAATGATATTGCAAAACGTCTGAAATGTCTTCAAAAAGATATGTCTGATGATCGGCTAAGAGCATTCATATCTAATAATTTAAGTGGGAAGAAGTTCTTGTTGATTTTAGATGATATTTGGAAAAGAATAGATTTATGTGATGTTGGGATCCCAATTCTGAATCAAGATAATGGATGTAAGGTCTTGTTGACCACTCGAGACCTTGGCATATGTCGGCAGATGGAAACAGATGTGGAAATACAAATGGAGAAACTATCCGAAGAGGAGGCATGGAGCCTCTTTAATGAAAAAGCAGGGGATGTTGCCATGTCTCCTTCTATCGAACCAATTGCTAAAAATATCGTTAAAAAATGTAGTGGTTTACCACTTGCCATCATCGTTATTGGTTCATCTTTGAGAAAGATTAATTATGTTAGTGTGTGGAGGAACACACTAAGGAAACTGCAATTACCATCTACGTCTCAAATTGAAGGCATAGAAAAGGAAGTGTTCTCCTGCTTGAAAATCAGTTATGATCGGTTGCCAAATGACTTTGTAAGGAACTTATTTTTGTACTGCTCATTGTACCCAGAAGACTCTAAAATATTGATAACTGAATTGGTAGAGTATTGTTGGATGGAGGGCTACATTCAAGGAGTTGATAGCTTTGAAGAGGCACGAGATGATGGTCACCACATGGTAATGAATCTTATCGATGCATCATTGTTGGAGGGATGTTATAATAAAGAGCAAGTAAAAATGCATGACATTATAAGGGATTTTGCATTGAAAGAAGCTTCGGGGTTCTTAGTAAGAACTGGTAAGCATGTAAAGCATCCACCAGAGGAGAATGAATGGTTGCAAGCACAAAAGATATCATTAATGGATTGTAGTTTGGTACGTCTGTTGGAGAGGCCGAACTGTAGCACTTTGTCCACATTATTGTTGCAAAATAATTATCAGCTAACAGTGATCCCCGATTCCTTCTTTGAATGCATGCATTCTCTATGTATTCTAGACTTGAGTTGGACAGAAATAAAGTCCTTGCCGTCTTCCTTGTGGAACTTGGTTAGTCTCCGCGGTCTCTATTTGAGGGGTTGTCTTAATTTAGAAGAACTTCCATCCCAAGTAGGAGCGCTCACGCAACTGGAGGTGCTTGATTTGGGAGGCTACACAGCAATTAGATATCTGCCTAGAGAGGTTGGGGAACTAACTCGTTTGAAACGTTTGATAGTGGGATTTGAATACCTCTACTTTCCTGATGATTGGAACATGAAGTTGAAAGTTCCAACTGGAATAATTCCAAAGCTTCCACATTTAGAAGAACTGAGCTTGTATGTTAAGGATGGATCTCTTTTTGATGACAAGAAACAGTGGGATGATGAAAGCATGGAAGTCGTGGTTGAAGAATTATGCAGGTTGGAACATCTTACTTATCTCGATACATACTTTCCAAATGTGGAGTGTCTCGAGCATTTTCTACGTCATAGCAAATCGGTGTGGTTTAGGAGATTCCAGTTTCTGGTTGGCACTGAGATATCGCCGTTTCGTGCAGCTCCTACACAGGAAAGTAGTTTGGTATATAAGGGTGGTTTTGGGACGTCACATGCAGCCATTATGGAGACTCTTGCTCATTGTTCCTATTTTCTTCTAGGGTATCATCGCATCATAAGAAAGCTATCAGAGTTGGGGCTGGCAAATATGAATGAGTTGAAAGAATGTTGGATTAGAGGCTGTGATAAAATGGAAACTCTCTTTGATGGAGATGAGCAACAGGAGACTTGTGCACTGCTACCCAACTTGAAGAAGCTTAAGATTGAAAGTCTTCCAGAATTGAGGAGCTTATTCGATGGTCCATTGTTGCCCGGAAGCCTCTCCAAACTCACAGAACTAAGATTAACTGGATGTAAAATCTTGAAGAAGGTTTTCCAATTGGGTATTATTCGACAACTCTGCAGTTTAGAATCCCTCGAGGTTGTTCATTGTTCGAAGATGGAAGAGATAATAGAAATTGAAGAGGAGGAGATGTCAGTGGCAAGCCATACCCATAATGTTATTAGTTATAATAATGATAGACTCATCCTCCCTAATATCAAGAAAATTCGTCTCTCGTATCTTCCGGAATTGGCTAGCATTTGCCGAGGGTTTTCTAATTTCGAATGGCCATCACTAGAAGATATTTATATTACTGGATGTCCCAAGTTGAAGAGTCTCTCCTTCCTCTCCAATGGCACCAATATTGTAGCACCTGCACTAAAGAAGATTTATGGCTCTAGTTCATGGTGGGAAGCATTGGAGTGGGAAGACAATGACATCAAGCAACGACTCCAACCTTTTTTTCCCCTTGTTGGTGAAGACGGAAACAAGCACACAGATCGAACAGGTAGATATCTCTTTATATTTCTTCAATTCTTTTACTTCTCTTTTCTTCTTCGTCTGCAATACTTCTTTTGAAATATGCACTGCGTGTTTTTTTTTTTCTTTTTTCATTAATGGGTTGCTTAAAAACTCAAATAAAAAGATGATGGTCTCGCTTTGTTTAATGATATGCAAGTCCAAAAAAGGAATAGAGATTGAACATGACAGAACCCCCCCACATCTTGGATAAGTTTGAATTCATCTCATATGCCCACAAAGTGTTTGATGAAATGTCTCAACCAGTTAATCTTTATTGAAATATGCTTGTCCCCATGACTGGGCTTTTTGTTACATCTCTGTTACAAGTTTAGAAATTATTGTTCTCACTATGGCTAAAGTTCTTGCTTGATCTTCTAACCCTTTTCTTTCTTTTAAAAAAATAATGGTTCCTATTGTTTGCATGCTTGAAATCACGTACATGTAATTTATCTGAAAATAAATTTGCTCAAAAAGTTTGTCATGGTTTATATTGTTCTCTAAATATATCCCGTAAGAATGTAATTTTTCTTTCTTTTAAAAAAAAATGTTTCCTATTGTTTGTATGCTTGAAATCACGTACATGTAATTTTTCTGAAAATAAATTTGCTCAAAAAGTTTGTCATGGTTTATATTGTTTTTTAAATATATCCCGTAAGAATGTAAGAAACCTGATCAATTTCTTTCTGTGTGTGCAAGTGTTTGCATAAATGAATGAAAGGGCCTATTTGGTTGGACTTTCGATTTGCATAGGCTATTTGCAAGATCATAAAAGGAGCTTCAGTGGACCAATTTCCAAAAGGTAAGTTCACAGCACCATCACTTTTTCATTGAGGTTTTTGTTCTCCTTTTTCAATTGTACGTTATTATTATTGTCATTGCTATTATTTTTTTAATTTTTAATTTAGAAAATAGTTGTGCAAAACCAAGTTCCTATTCAACTAAACTGTCGGGAGAAATAATTGGTGGACCCTTGTTTCCCTTCTATATGATATTTCAATTTTCAACCAAATTGGAAATGAGTTCTGTTAAAAAAAAAAAGACAGAAAAAAAGAAAATAAGATCTGTTGAGATGATATTGAGTGTAAATATCTTCCCCATCAGTATATTTCTAATCATAATCGAGTCTTATGTCGTCCATTTACAATCAGCTTTAAGTACTAGTCTTCTCTTGCAACATGGCCGAATGTGTCTTTCTCATTTGTTATAAATAAGGATTACCATTTATAGGATACTATGACTATTTAAACTGTGTTGTTGCCCAATCACATGGGTAGGATTAGATTTTTTTTACTATTTTATTATAAAAATTGCGTTGTGACATTTTCTGCATATCTTCTCTGGTTTGGACACATACAAAGCACATGGGAACATGAATAAGTTGTTGGTTTTGTATATGCAAGAGGAATGTTTTTTAGTACCACCAGTGCTTGATCCACTTTCTGTTTTTGTTCTGTTTTGGTTTGGAAAGTTGTGATTTCTTCTAGGCTAGAAAATAGGTTGACCTGGGAGCAAATCTCATACTGTTCGAATGTGGTACAGCTAGTAGGGCTCACTTAGATGCATGAAAGTTAGTGCGAAGAGGGTAGTTGGAAGGTCCTTGATGGATGAGTTAGCCAAAAAAATCAGCCTCATCAGATTATTTTAGCCCTTGATGTAATAGCCTCAAATTTTAGTGGGGGTTTTAACCATAGATTTTTTTTAGATTCTATCGAATGGTGAGTCATGAATATAAAATCGGGCCTCTTATCACATGATGGGATGAAAAGAGTGCAAGAGGGGCTGTACTAATCAAGGGCGGAGAAGTCCTCAAATGGCTTTCATTTCTTCTGCTACTCTGCCTAGGTGATGGCGTGTTTTGTTGTGTTGTATCTGTGGGGAGAAGCAAATACCCCTCTTTTTTGTAAGGGTTTTCTTTTTAGTTGAAAGATGGGGGGGGCGGCGGGGGGCGGGTGCGGGTTGGCTAGGCTACAAAAAATTAGGAAGTCATTTTGTCAATCTTGTATCACAATCCATGAAAAACTGATATAGAAAAGTCAGTCATAGATGAATACAATAGTCTCTAATTTCTGCTGACACCAAACAATGTATCCATTATCATGTTTCCAGTATAAACTAACTAGTCTTGTACTCATAGCGACATTGTTTTTTAAAAGCAAACGTCTTATAAAGAATTGTTTCAAAGTGTTAGTCTCTCTCCACACTCCCAACTTCCAAGTTGTGTGTTTCTGTAACACAGGCCTGCATTGATCCGCTGAAAACGCACTGTTGCCGTAGGAACGAATTAACACTCAATGGCCGTTGGATTACCTGATGGAACACACCATTGCTGCAGAAAATAAATAATACCGAATAGCCGTCGGATTACCTGACAGATTCTGCATTAAAAATCTCTTACTAGTGCTAGCCAAGCAAGTGCTGCATCCCTGACAAACAGATACTACTGCCCATGCTTTTCTTTCTTGTTTCTGCGACTGCACCAGTGAAATGAAAATAAATTAAGTAAATATCAGAAGCAGTCACATGATTCTCATAAATAGAAGGTTTGACAACGTGATTTGAGCAGGAAAAGTGTACCACAATACATAAACAACTCTATATTTAGATGTAAAATTAGGAAGTAATGGTATACAGTTTAAGCACAGGGAAAAGTGAAGTCATGAAAATGATGTTAATGAAAACATACAAATACCTCAAATAGGTTAGAAGGTTTGCTTTTGAGGCCAGAGAACTCTATCCCATTCAAATTTCATTCAGCTCAGTCAGAAAAAGAGAGGTTTTTCATAAATGATTGGATGTGGACTCCACCAGCTGCTCAAATGAGATGTGGTTTGAAATCCTATCACAACCCAAACACAGCTCAACTGCTATGATAACCAAATACTTCAAAACAGGTCACGTATTGGTGTTGTACTGTATCTATACTTCATTTTTATGTGTAAAATTCATCTCACTGCCATATCCATGACATTTTCCAGCCATATCTGGCCAGTCATAACTCAACTGACAAGTTCTCACTCTAATCCCATGCAAATTTCATTCAGCAGAGTCAGAACAGAGAGGTCTTTCTATATCATTGGATGTGGAATCCTCCATCAGCTCAAATAAGATGCAGTTTGAAATCCTATCACAAACCAGAAACAACTCAACTGCTATAAAACATAACTTTTTTTTTTTTTTTTTTTTGTGTGTAAAATCTTTGTAATTTCCACATCCATGACGTCTTCCTGCATTATCTGGGAATCATAAGTTCATAACTCAACCGACATGTTCTTCCTTAACCACAGCATTCTCAGCAGCTGTTTTCTGTGCTTCTTCTCTTTTGGCCTGAATTTGGTGTACATATTCTGCAAATATGACATGAAATTTTGGAGCAGGCTTGTTCGAGGAGGAACCACTAAAGCCCGCCTTCTTCAGAGCCTGTAAGACATGTCTCTGAGCCTTTTGGAAGTGGACAATACAGAGAGCAGGCATGGCAGCTCTAATCACAGGCTTCCCCGCAAATGACTGGGCCACTTTGTGCACTGAAGAGAAAGACACAACCGTTTTTTCAATACAAATTGACATTACATCAAAACATAAGCCATTCCCAAGCTGAAAGATGAATGTAAATGTTATGCCATCAAAGCATTGTAAACAGAAAACGTCACCTAGTCCAAACTCCAAACAAAAATCAAATACCATTTGTTGCTTCATGTCTCAACAGTTACTAACTTCCTATCATTTTACAACATGAAGATAGATTCCCAAACAAAAATGAAATAAATGAAAAAAAAAAAAAAAAGAAAGAAAACTACCGTAGCCCCTACTCCAGGGTCCATGCTCTGCACATGTACCGATTTATCACTTCATTGGCCATTGATTTAGGAGCTGTAAACAGAGTACACTGTATGACTAGTACACTGTAAACAAATGTGTTAATAGATCAATAAAGGTGCAAAAATGTGTTTTCTTTTGATAGGTCCTCCTTTAGATGGGTAAGGGAGCAAATATCTCTAGCATTGACCAACCTTATTCTTCTAATGCTTGAATTTCTTTTTGCATTTGAATATAAACTGGGCTATAATTATCTTTATCGATCTTTCTTGTTAGCTATTCATCAGTTGGCTAGGACTGTAAAGTGTTTTTCTTTTTCCTAAATTGTTTGTCTCCATATTCATGTTTGTTCTTATTTTATGATGTTGTTAGCAACTGAATTCTGATCTAATCCATTTGATAACTAAGGTTTTACTTTTAGTTGGATAGGATTTGTAAATTTCCTTTTTCTTATTCTGAACAGTTGACTATATCTTCTCTTTGGTCCTCCTATGATATCCTCATACTTTGAAAACGGCAACTTATCACCGCGCATCTAACACTTTGCTTTTTGTGTAAATCTATGCCCATGTGGATACGAGTATATGATTCTAAAGATTTCTCCTAAAACATCTTACCCTAATTGTAAATTTTGAAAATGTCCTGATTTGCATGTAGTCTAGCTTTCATTTGGTTCCAATATTCATTCTATCACAATGAATTTGATTGTAGGGAAAAAGAAGTTACGGTCTTCTGATTTAGAAGAAAGAAGTTGCGTTAGATGTAGAAGGGCGCCAAAATATGGGAAGTGGACGAAAAAATGGTTGTGCCTATTAGTTTGCGATTTTTCTCCTCATTGCTTTATATTTGTGGTGTGGGAAAAATGGACGTGCTTGTCTATTTGAGTTGTTGTAGTCTTTGTTCTATTTTGTGGTTCATTGGGGCTTTTGCTTTGTTCTTCTAGCCGGGTAGGGTTGGTTTTGTATAAAAAGGAAAAAAAAATTGTTTGGATCCTTTGGAATATGATGTGGTTGTACTGCCCATTTTATATTCCTTTCTACTGTATGTTCTAGGTAGTGAATTATTACGGTGATGGATTGATATTCAATTTACAATCTTTCCTTGACTTGAACTCTAAATATGGGAAAGTTATTTGATGGTGATTTTTGGAAACTCAATTTTGGTCATTCATTTTAACCACTTACAGAAACATGATCCTAGATATTCCAATAGAGATGAAGGCAAAGTAGACATAGGAGGGGCTGCATATTAAAAAAGGAGAAATTCATCTACCATCACCTTGGTGCCCAAGACCTATTTACATAATTAGGTAGGCAACAACTAAATGGGCACCATGAACGTGACTGTGCTTGATATACCGAGCTATTTTGGAAGCACTTGGATTTTTTTTACTATTGCAGTTTTCATTCATTCTTCCATTCACAGTTATTTGAGCTCAGCAACTATGAATGCCAACTATAATTGGTTTTCATACTAGCGGTTTTTGTTCACCCATCTTGTGCACCAGCGGTTTATATTTATCGAATTTGGTCACCTCAAGTCCAGCAGTGGCGTCTTGAAAGCAATACTAGTGTCAAATAATGGATTGGTGTTCAGTGCACATTCAACAAAATGAGGGTATGAAAACCAGTGATCTTGATGCATAGTTCTATCTCCAGTTTTAGAAAAGTGTTCAGTGCATATTCAACTCTGTTTAAATTTACACCCCTGGATACTCATATGGAAACCATCAATTGCAAACTCAAATGCATAAAAACTCTAGTCCTATTCAGTATTGCAGGAATTAGACCTATTCAAATAGACCATTTCAATATCAACTCTGGAGTTCATATTCTAGTAAGTTGAGATTGCTCCATAACAAGTCAACAATAAATCTATAAAACAGGTTAAGATTGCTCCATAATAATGTTACATACAAATTAGCTATTCAAAAGAAAATAAAAATAGCCGAAGTTGAGATTGCTCCGTAACATTGTCACACACAAAGCAATCACCCTGCACACCCAACACTTCATCATCTGCAGGTTATTGATCTTTCAGAGAGTGAGAAAATCAGTCTAAAACACTACCACAGCCCATTTCTATAATGAACTTAGAATCAAGTTAAAAGCATTACCTTTGACCTGCTATCACCTTTGAAGCATATGTCGACCCTGCACAAAGGAAAAACATTATAAGCAAAGGTATGAAAATAATGTGCACGATGAAGGTTTAATCAATATACAATATAGGCTGGTATCTACAAGCCATTCCCTTTACAGTGGGACGAGTATGAGAAACGATGTGAGACTCATTGCTCCATTGTCAAGTGGAAATATAAATGAAAACGAGTATGTAAAGAAACAAGATCTAAGAAACAGTGTAATCTATTTACAAATCCTATTTCAATGGCCAATGACTTGATAAGTGCCGAGCATGGACTTTGGATTAGAGGCAGCTGTAGTTTTTTTTTTTTTTTTTTTCTTTTTTGTTTGAGAATTTATCTTCATGTCGTTGAAGATTTGAGCATATATATTCAACAGAGGGTGTCCCAGTTCTTTTGAGCCGGACTAATTTCTATGGGATGAGGGGAAGTCGGGTAAATCCCTTGTGGCCCCAGTATGATAGTGTAGTTTCAAATCCTCAATCTCTAAGAGTAAATCGTAATCCTACACTAACTGTGCTACCCCTTGGATTACCTGACATATAATGACACTCGAGTGTTTATTTTGCCTTGCCACTCGAGTGTTTATTTTGCCTTATGCATATGTTATATACTCAAGTTCACAATTGTGTTTCAATGGTCAAAGTGTTTATCTGCAATTGCAGATAAAAACTTTATGAAGCCAGAAAAAGGGTCTAGTCTCAATTATTTTTACGTTAAAGTGAGATTGCTTGAGGATTCTTTTTTAGCACGTGGGCTGCCTTTAGATCCAAAATGTTAATATTTGGGACGGGCTTAAATTAAGTGTTATAAGTCTGAAGCCAGAAGCTCCAAGCCCAGCCTCATTAGCACCACAACTATAACAAATAGTGCTTGTACTCGGTACTTGATTTGCCTCACCCTCACCCGACCCAATTCACTAATGTGGGCTCAAGTATCACATCTCAAACAAACAGGCCCAGGTCAAGCACTTTTGGCACATGTCAAGCTTGACCCATTTACATTCTAAACTCTAGCCTGGCCCAAACTGATCCATGAACACCCATACTATAAAATAAACTATACATGAAACAATAGGCCCTTTCAGCAAAATTTATCAAACAAGTGTTAATTTTGTTGATATTTGGAAAAAAAAATTTTGCTATCCGGGGATTCCCAACCTTTTAGGCCGGACTAATCCCTCCGGGGCCCAAAGGGAATAGATAAACACTTCTATGGCTCTAAAGTGATAGCACTAGTGGACTCAACTTTTGATTTTTAAAGAAGGGAGAATTGAGGGTCGATACCAAGAATTCTAGCTTCGGAAAAAGAGGAACCGTTGTCCTGACCACTCGACCAACCCTTTGGGTTGGTTGATAATCTGAACAGATGACAGATATAAAAAGGATTGTGGATGGGCCCAAAAGGTCCCGTGGGACCCACACAGAAGAAAAAGCGCGCGTATTACGCACGCACCCTGCGCTCTTTATCATAACAAAACCAGAAGCTTTCCAAGAAGAAGAAGAAGTAGAAGAAGAAGATCGAAATGGTGCCTGTGCCATTCTGCATCATCAAAGTTATTATTGTTGTTGTTGTTATTATTATTATTATTTTGGCAGTTTGTATTGTTTTCAGACATTTGAATTTGCAGATACGATCTCTTAGGGCTCTTCGGGGTGTTCATCTTTTTTTTTCAAAGCAACAATTGTGTAATTGCTGCATTAGAAAATTCTGTTTATGGGCTGTCGGCAGTTCCTCTTGGTGCACAGGTGGGTCTTCTCAGTCAAGTTATGAGAATTCTTGTTATCTTTGTGTATGACTGTAGAGGAGGATGCGCATGTGGCCAAAACTAGCATCAATTCAAGTTTTTGCACCATTGCCTACTCCGTTCAATGGGTCCCCAAATATTTACTATATCCATATCCACGTGCACACGTATCCCCTCCATATATTGTCACTTATGTCAATCTGACACTGATGCAACTATTATCCACCACTGTATTGAACTGAATGACATAGTTTGCCAGAACCATTAAATTTTTAGGCCCTAAAATCAAGTGTAAATTTCATATGGGCAGAGTGACCTTTGTTTCACACTGATGCAGTTCAATCCATGAGGAATTGCTTATCAAATAGAGCCTATTGGCACCAGATCCACACAGCCCAGAGATTACAAGGAAAATCATGCAGATTCTCAGCGCAAATATCATCTCTAAATTGATTTCTAACGCTTGGGAATGCCTTAAAGGGATGTTGATTTCCATGCCCCATAAGGAAGAGAGGTGACAATCCTCACATATCCCTCCTTACCTCTCTCTCAATTGTACTCACAAAGAAAAAGCTAGAGGATTAAATTATGTGTAACAAAACCCTATGTAATATCTTGCATGTGCAATTATATACTTAATACGTCGTGGCAATTACAATCTCATCTATGTTCAAATCCAAACTAATGCAAGATTTGGCCATCATGGACAATCCATTGGATTCAATTCTGATGGGCAAATCCTATGCCTATGCTTGATTAGATCTGCAATTCAGCATCCAAGATCCACATGTGCATGTATTAACCACACATCCTCAAATGGAGAGAAATCAATTTATATTGAGATTTTACTGAAAGGGCCCTGTATTTTCATATGAACTCAAAAAAGACGTTGGTATTTTTGTATTTTTACCCGAACCTCCCCAGTTTGATGGTGAAACACATAACACTTCGTTTTTTACGGTGAAATGACAAGAAACCGTTTGTTTAATCTTAGAATACCTCACTAAAACTCAACTTAGGTGGGGCCCATAGGATTAATGATGACCAAGGGAGGCATGGCAAATCGAAAAGCTTGGATGTGGATAAGAAAAACACGTAATAATCAAAAAACATGTAATACAAGCCTATAAAAATAATCCTGGCCCTTAGTTTTAGTTATTCAAAGTTAATTGCTATTATATTTCGTAAACTTTTTGTAATAAAACCCAAGGTTGATTAATGTCTAAAATAGCGTGAATGAGATCAGTTGCAACAAAGGGTCCTGATGTGTGTGAATATATTTGGATTGATCTGAGGTGGGCCCCCTATATGAAACTCCAAAAGAGCATCTGCGAAACGGAGTATATGCCCTTCTTTCGGGCAAAATTTGCTGAGTCTTTGCTTTCTCATTAAGGTTAAATGAGTCAAAGCAAAAAATATGAGATCTTTGAAGTTAGTGCTATTCTTTGTACATTTGACTATTAGTCAGGGGCTTAGTAAGAACAGCAAAATACATGGGCTTTTGGAGGTGTGTGAATATATAGGTGTCTCTTTGTAGTTTGTGTAAAACTCTTTTATATTTAATTGTACTGAAGGGATGAAGATAAATAACATCTCAGAGAAAAAAAGAGGGAGGGAGAAATTCGAATGGCCTTATTTTCCCCATTGGGATATCTGCTTAATAATCCTAGTTCTATCTTTATTCAATCACAACCATACTTTCTCTTACTAAACATATTCTCCTGACCATGCTATGATTCTTCATCTTAAAGAACTTCTCAGAGATGTCTACTTAAGTTTTTAAGAGAGATCAAGGACAAAAATTAACAAATTATCTTACTACCATGTGGGTGTACCAGTATATTCTCAAAAGTTCGACTAGTGACATAGCCCTGGCTCTAAAGCCATGTTACGATCCAACTAGCTAATACATCCAACTAGCCAATGTATCTCAAAGCTAGATGCATTGATGCTTCAAAATGGGCAATGTATTGTGTCATATCATATTCGATACTTCACATTTTGTGTAAAATTTGTGCCCTGCTATGTCCATGGGTAATCCCTCCTGTATACATGCTGTATCTGTGTATCTAGGGTATGAAGCGAAAACCAATCTACTTAACAGTAACCACAAATGTTCAAGAGAGAAGAAGTAGCCCTAGTCTCGAGAATTATACCCGCACAAAACCAGCTTTAATAAAGCCTTTAACAGTTCTCTTGACATTCATATGATTTCCATAGCTATTGTCTCAATCTCCAATACACAGGATTGAAACAGCTTGTGTAATCTGGAATCCTTGGTCCACCCATTTCTCTCGTAGGATGGTCAGAGACTACATCAGGCAATGCCCAACCCGATAGCTGAAATTGAAAATCCGCAAAACAGCAAGAATCAGTGACAGCAGAATAAGAGCCAAAAAAAAGGGGGAACCAGGATGCGCAAGATCCTTGTCTGGACGGGGTAGGGTGGGGTTTGAAGAGACGGCATGCATTGGGGTTGGGGACATGCATCATGCATAGCTTACGTAATAAGTGGAGACAGCCCCGAGTGCGCGACCAAGCACTAAATACTAATTTATGCGGTCCTTCAGCATTCTTATGGCCGTTTAATGTATTGAGTGAGTGGCTGCTCTTTTTGTACAAAAGAACATATAATGAGTTGCTAAAATAAAACAATTAAATCACACAATAATAAAAAATGAAATAAGAGTACCTAATCAGCCAAATGGTTGCAGCATTGTCTGTCCCGTGAGATGGAATAATACTAACCCGATGGCTCCTGTATCTTTATATAGGCAAGTCTCTCAAGAGTCACAGTTAGTGGACAGAAATGCGCGGTACTTCACTAGAAACCAAACATTTTATTAAATCATATTGTGAGTCTTATTATGGGACCGCAGATCAAGTCTATATAAGTGAGATTGTATTCTCTGTTGGTGTTAACCTTACTTGATTTAACGTGGGACTCATGGCATACGGGCTACACGATTTCCTACAATCTTCCCTTGGCAATGAAATGCCATATACATCAATGTATCCCAATCCATACACTCACATGCCTTGCAAAAACTCTATAGGAATGTGATGTCGCGAAACTAGGGTAGCAAAAGCAAAACTGACCATGATTTAAATTGCGGTAGCTTTTACCATCAGCAACAACTATAAATCAAAAATATCAATCCTCATAAGTTAGGACATCATGTATCGCTATTTGTTCATTATATTGTATTTTGTTTTAGTGTTTAATCTCTTTGAGCCATCCCTTTTTAATTATTCATTCCTTACCCTTTGAATTGACCAGGTATTTAACACCTAAATTATAAAGATTTTATTTACATGTCTATAAATACTTAATATGACAATGGCCTGAACTCCTTTAGAATAAATTTTATTGTGAGGTAAAATTTAGTTTTGAATTGATATAATATATATATATATATATGAATAAGTTGTTGACATTGGATATATATATCCAATGCCAACAACTTTAAATGATGAGGTCCCACTTTATCTTTCCATGGTAAAATGAGAGTGTATCTCACATCAGCACCTGCCCCATATATAATCTTCCACGAACATAAAGAGCGCCTATAGAGGACTTTCGAGGTCCTGGACATCCCTTGCTAGCGTCGGTGCAGGCCCTAGTTGAAAAAAAATAAAACATTAATTTAAAGAGGTTGAGGAACTACATTTCCAATTCCAACCTTATCAGGAAAATGCAGACACTGCAGAACTGCCCTAAAATTAATGAGGATGATGTGATGGAGAGGGTTAGACGACAAGGAGATGGGAACATAGGAGAGAGGTTCTGTGCTTACATTCCATTATGAAAGATTTTATAATGACACAAGATTACACACGTACATAGCAAACACGATTGGTGGAGCTTCCTCACAACTTCAATATACTCTTGATGCATTAAAGAAGATGTTAAATATGGAGCAAGGCTCCTCTATGCTCAAGCTTAGGATAAAAATCGTAAGCTCATACTGTGGGGCTCACCTTGGTCCATCCAAATGGAGCAAACCACATGACCTGCCTAATTGCCACATGTCCACTAACTTTGGTCAAATCAAATTTATTGGACGCATTTGATCACTATGTAATCGATCCAAATGGACCCTTGGACCATTAACTTTTAAGGCCCTTATGAAGATGATTGAAATCACGTTTGAGGCTGATTTTTTTGTAGAGAGGAAGATACCAGGGAGTCCTTGAAATGCCACCCATTTGCCCATGTGGCCCCACCACATAATTGAGCTCCTTATCCTAAACTTGACTTAGGAGAGCTAGCCACCGTTAACAATACAATATGTTAGCGAAACTTTTAATTATCCTTCCTGTCAAAGCTTTCTCTCCGTGGTAACGATAAGCAAGTTCAGTTAGGCTTGTATAGTCCTGAACCGCATTCGATTTTGCAGGATATCTTTGTGACTTATGTAATATGGATGTGGTACTGCCTGCTAGCTGCGATTATGCGTATCAGAGAAATCAAAAAGGCATATACTCAATGTAACAGACTCGCACCTAAATAACGATTGCCGAATCACCACACAATGATCCCTCGTTTGTGCCAACCCTCCATTCAACGTCAGGCGCTGGTACTCCATTCATCAAGTGGTTACAAGAAGAAGAAAACAGTTGTGTGGATGGTTTGTTTATGGAGCACGTTGGGAATTAGCAGAGTCGAAGGCCATAGCTTGATTTGAATTTGTCAGTTGTAGTGCTGGAAGCGGTGGGGAGCGCCGGTGGCACGCCTCCTTCATTCTCCCGCAGGTTCCAGGTGGCCTTGGGTTCCATATCCCTTCGACTTGTAATCTCAAGATCTGAGTAGTTGACATAGGGGCTGCTCTCAAGAGTAAACTCTCAAGCCCCTCTTCCCTTTTTTCCTGGTCTCTCTGCATTTTGCATCATATCTTGCCTTCTGTTGCCTCACTCTCTGACATGTCTTCAAGTTCAACAATGCTTTGGGTAATGTCAGCAATCTTTTATCAAGTTGCCGCAATAACAGTGTGGTCATAACTATATAGCAATTCGATAGCCAGGGCTAAGTTGTTTGTTGGAATTCAGAGCACTTTTATTGGGGAGAATCACAAACTCTCCATGCTATCATGAATGCTTAGTAAAACCTGCATATAGGAAGCTGAATTTGGAGAGCTTCAAGGCCGAAAGTGATATTATTCAAAATGTTGGATTTTTGGATTTTGATTTTAGAATTTCAAAATGTAACTGAAAATTCCAACTTGCTCGCGTTGGATGCAATGGACGTTGCTCTGAGAATTTCTCAGCACATTAAATTTTTCATCGGATATTTCTCCAAAGGATCGTGTAGGAACTGTCTGGAAGAATGTTCATAAGTCATTGATACAATACACCAAAACACACCATCACCTTGGCAGAGTAGCATGCACATACTCGGCGTACTAGTCTTGGACCCCCCCCCTTAGGAACAGAAGAAATGAAAGCGCACTAGCCATTCGGATAAAAAAAAAAAAAGGAGAAAATCAACCACATGACTCATTCTCGCCATTAGATCACTAAATGGCAGTGTAGGAATCGCTCTTCACACACAGTTATACTGCTATCCGCACCTGATGGCACATGAAGGAATGTTCTCCATCAGCATAGTTTTTCGCTTTATCTCCATTTGATGTGAATTATCAACTCATCATCAGGAAATACTGCGTGCCTTAACCATGTACCGTCTGGAAAAAATTTTATGGAAATTTAGCACTCCAATGATCAAAGAGGTTTATAATATATTATTCATTTATCTGCTTCTTTCCTTCTGTTTGGAATTGTTTTTTTTCTCAGTTTTCTCGTATACCCTTTTCTCATGAGGACCCTGTTGCCATTTTTCTCCTACTTTCCTCTTCCTAACCATTTTTTTCTCTTAAGGAAATACTCTTCAGTTCAAGTTCTTTGCTGTGCTCTCTTTATCATCTTCCCACATGTTTTTCCACAGGGAAAAGGGAGCTTCATTCGCTTTCATTTTTTGTTTTGATTTTATTCTATTGCACTTATCTTTGAAAATGAACTCTTTCAAATTGATTCTGGGTCCATCGTCATAACCAATTTCTCCCATTTTGATGGACCGCTGAACTCCATAAGGGATTCTGTCTCCTCCTTGTGTTGCTACTGTTAGTGGCTGGAAGATCCAGTACTGCTGATGCATTGCTTGTAGTGCTTGTAATGAACTATGGCACCAGATCATGAATCATCGCTTAAGACTTCCACTTTCTCTGTGTTTTTTCATTCTCTGATGCCATATATGCAATAAAACTGTTTCTCCAACTGAACAACAAATCGTCATCCTTGTCCCAATGATGTTGGGTTGATTATATTAATTTTTTTTTCCATTTGAATCTATAGTGAGCTAAATCATCAGATAAATTGTACTTCTTCAAATTCATTTTACCCTTCTATTCACGTCTTCTTCGCCCTATCAATTTTCCTTGGTGGTCCAAACCTGCATGGAAAATTCTTTCCTCACCTACGCATTGGTTTTCCATGTATGCACAGATGCTCGATCACACACCTCAGATCCTGGGTGTTGCATGTGCAAGTCATAGAGTTTTTTCTCTCTTCTTTTTTTTTTTTTTCTTAGGCAGAGTCCAATAAGGTCCATCTTTTTAAACTGGTGGACCCGGGACTTGTACCCCTACATGCCATTTGGAAGTCTACTTTGTGTCTAATCCTTCGTCCTTTTTAAAAAGTTGAAATTGGAGATATGGAGCAGATAAAATCATAACAAACCAAGGGAAGAAATAATGCAGCGGTACGATGGTGGACTAAGGCCCTCTAACCCCACCACCACGGCGTCTAACAATAGGGGCAAGACAAAATCATAGCAGACAAGGGGAAGAAATAATGCAGCAGGTTTCTCTGGTGTCTGCCAATTTTGATTCTCCCCTGAGCATGAAGAGTGTTTATTTGCCTTCTATTTCCTATTTTCTGTTTCTTGGTTGACCCCTTGTGGTTTGTATGCACCTCAATTTTAATCCCACAGCTTACTTTGCCCTTAAATTTAACTCCAAACTGACCCTAACTAATGCCTCTCAAACACATCTATTTCATATTTTCCATCTTTTTTTTTCTTAAAAAAAGAGTGCCCTTGCATTTTTGTATATTGCTTTATCCTCTATTATTATATTTTTTAAAATAAAACACAAGAAGTTTCCAAACCAATTTTAATATCACTGTCATGTGGCATGCGATGGGCCCTTGGGTCTCACCATATAAAAGGATGGTTAATAAGAAACAATTAAAGTCAATTAATATGGCTAATTTTTTTATGGATGACTGATCTACCAGTCCTTTTATATGATGGAACAATGAGCCACTAGAGGTGAAACTCAGCTGGGAAATATTGGTAAAGCCCAAGCCTGACTTGAGTTGCATGTTTTCAAGTGAGAACCAGGCTCCAACCAAAAAGAAAAAGAAAAAGTGAGAACCAGGCTTGGTTGCATGTTTTCAAGTTAGAGCAAGAATTGGAGTTCAAAACATAAGTCCAAGCTTGAGCCTTAGCCCTTAGCTGGATCAGCAGGTAGGCTACCTTCCTTGTAAGAAGCTTGCCAGTGTATAGCAAGTGGCATGCCAAGAAATATAAAGGTCAAATGCACAAATCAAGCCTTCACCATTGTTTCCTTCTATGTTTTTCTTAAAAGGTTTTTCCATGACTTGCTGTTTCCAATTGAATACATATGTTATAGAAAGAGCAGTTGTCTTCTCATTTGAACGCTCCACCTTTGATTAGTGCAGCTCCTTTTGCACTCTTTTCATCCCATGATGTGGTAAGAGGCCCGATTTTACATTCATCACTCACCATTGGATAGAATCTAAAAAAAATCTATGGTTAAAATCCCCGACTAAAATTTGAGGCTATTACATCAAGGGCTAAGATAATCTGACGAGTCTGATTTTTTTGGCCAACTCTCATCCATATCAACGACTTTCCATCTGCCCTCTTCGCACTAATTTTCATGCATAGAAGTGAGCCCCACTAGCTGGACCACATATAAACAGTATGAGGTTTGCTCCCAGGTCACCCTATTTTCTAGCCTTGAAGAAATCACAACTTTCCTAACCAAACAAAACAAAAACAGAAAGTGGATCAAGCACTGGTGGTACTAAAAAATTTCCTCTTGCATATAGAAAACCAACAACTTATTAATGTTCCCATGGGCCAGTGGCGGAGGGAGGGGTTTCCCCCCTCAATTCCTCCCCTTTCTTTTGATATAAGAGGATAAGAGTTTCCAAGCAAAAAAAAAAAAAGAGGATAAGAATTTAGGCTATTTTATATTCTACTTTTGCCCTTCCTCATTTTTTAATTTATTCATAAGAGAGGGAAAAATTATCAAAGATTAGGGGCATTTTCATTATTTTCTTCTCTCCAAAAGATATAATGAACTCACATGTCTATCCATGATGGAGGATCGCCATGGAGAGAGGAGGAGGGAGAAGAGGGGAGGGGAGAAGGAGACGAGCTTGTAGGCGGAGATGATGAAGAGGGCTGAGCTTGGAGGTTGTGGGGGAGGGAGATGGGGCTAAGGACTTGCACACCCAAGGGGAGTGAGAGGATGGGGTTAAGGACTTGCAAACCCAAGGAGAGTGAGAGGAGGCGAAAGCAGGATCTGCAGTGGACCTACAAATTCGTCTTTTTTTTTTTCCGCGATATATTCAATGTCGACTATTCTGTTTGTATTCAGCAAATAAGACAGTTACATGTTGAAGAAAATCTGACTGAAAAAATGGTCGATATCGACCATTCTGTTGTGTTCAGCAAATAAGATAGTTACAAAGTGAAAGAAAATCCGACTAACAGAATAATCGATATTGACTATACCGCAAAACGACAAAAAAAATAATAAATTAAAAAGGGCCACATGAGGACCCTCCCGTGTCCAACATGATACGGGGTCTTGATAGGACGCATGAGGTCCTACAGTGATTTTTTCCGTAAATTCCTC
>QPKB01000001.1:3110741-3190546 GCA_003546025.1 Camphora micrantha | reverse complement strand
GAGTCATTTTCAAGAACCAAACCTCCAAATCTTCTACCGCAAAAGGAAAAAAAAAAAAAAAAAAAAAAATTCAAATTGTGGCATATTGTGACACCCACATTGGATCCATGACAACTATATTTTTCCCTCCTTGAAAGAATAACATCTAATATTGCAAACACAAGGTTTTTAAAAACCTCCTCCATGCCTACCTGCATGGGAACCAATCGATCAATGACTTGTTTGATTGCAGTGAGAGAAACTACACAAAGGAATAGTACTTATTTTTATTTTTATTTTATGACTAGGTATTCATGTGGTATTCTCAAATGACATGAGTATGTTCCTAAGCATACGTGTGACCTCACACAATACACGCGAACCAGATAAGTATGTAGAGGGACCTGATCACAAGACATGAGGAGTAAACCCATAGTCAGTGAACCATCACCTACACGGGTAAATTGTGCATTCTCGCCCCTCTCATAGGAAATAAAAAATCCTTTCGGTTGAGACAGTTTGATTATTATTTTTTATCCTTTTCTACAATGGAAGAGTATTGCATTAAACCACGCAACATTGTGCTGCACAAAAAATAAGAAAGATTTTATCTTGTCGTGGATCCTCTTGCTGCACAAGCTCACCCATAAATTTGATGGCATTGTCTCTCGTTTTTTACAAAAATTGATGGCGTTGTCTAAAAACTTATAATGAATTGAAGGACACCTGATTGCCAAATTTGGATCAGTGTAAATTCACCAAGGAATAATGAATATGAATTACTTAGAATGATCATTATGGTGGTCCAAGGCCCACGGGCAAAACAGAGCATCCAAATTCTTGTAGTGTCCTCCCTATTTGTAAAGATTTTAGTGAGAAAATCACATCGACAGTCTACATTCATTGGAGATAAATAGAAAAAATGAAAAAAAGGGCCAAACATCAGATTGCTGAATTTCTGGTGCTGGGACTATTAATGATGAGGGGATCCTTAGTGCTGAAGGTTAGCATCACTAAACCATGCCCCACTTGTAAAAAACAGGAAGGAGACAACCACATAAGTAGTAGTTAGCAAATTCATTTCACCAATGCTCTCTCTCTCATATGTTTTATGGACTGTAGAGGTCAGATTGCCTTGGATTGCTGTATTTCTGGTGCTGGGGCTATTAATGATTTAATGATGAGGGGGGACCCTTAGTGCTGATGGTTAAGATTACTAAACCATGCCCCACTTGTGAAAAAAAAAAAACAGAGACAACCACAGAAGTAGTAATTAGCAAATTCATTTCACCAATGCTCTCTCTCTCATATGTTTTATGGACTGTAGAGTCCAGACAGCCTTGGTAAAAGGGACAGCCTACCAGTAATGGATACCCAGAATGGGACGCAATTGAAAATTTCTTCTATTTTGTCGACTGTAAGGAGTATGGGACCACTGACTCACCTACCCTAAGCATGACTCACACCACACACCAACCAGATGCAATGCCTCTCTCCATAACTAAATATATATCCACATACTAAAGATGTTTTGCTCCAGAAAATTCTTCTTTCAGAAGAGACATTCAAGGCTCCATTTCTAGGATTTCAACTTTCAACTTTCAACTTTCTAGGTTTTGAAAAGTCTTCACTCAATTTCTCTGTGTTGTGTGTGTATAGAACTACAGATGAAATGACCCATGGAGTATGGTTGGATCATACTCATTGAACCTATGTACGACACTTCACAGGGCATTGTACATGTTATTTGTTCTGCGATATCATGAAGTTGTGGGATTTCAGTTGCTTCATTTATTCTTTTCCGTAACATATGAGTTGGGGCGGTAACTATCACATTGCAGTAGACAAATAAACAAGAATACAGTAAAATACGACTGTCAATGGGATTTTTGTGAACACCTCCCTTGACACAGTCTACATCATCTCTCATGCGTTTAATAGGAGTGCTGTACTATAGGGCAGCAACCTTACAGGGATTTCTGTATAGAGCCATGATTGTGTAGCATATGCATTTGTTATAAATGTCTCCAATATTGGGCCACTAGATTCAGAAGTTCCTAGTGGAATTTTTCAAACTCTGTTGGGTGTCAAAAGCTAAAACTGAGGAATATATTAAGAGGGAATCTACTTTATTCTTATACAAGGAACTTTCTTTGTGGACCCCACTTTGGTTGTAAGTCAATCGTGGGAGAGGAGGAGGAGGAGGAGGAGGAGCATGGGTAGAGATGCATGTCCATTGGCCTGCTGGCCTAGAAGTGATAACACATTAATTTTGCTTTTAGTAAGAAGATACTTACATCAACTTAAAGATTCAGGGATCAATCGTTGGGCATTGTGTGAGATCGACGTGCCGACACTCATACACGATAAATGTGATGGCAGACTTTTGAGATTTTCTTACGTTGAAAAAGAAGATTCCTAATAAAAAAAAACACCAACAATAGAAAGATAATAGGGTTTTAAGGTAAGGAGAGACAAACATAGACTTTTTAAACTAGAAAGAAAAAGACATACGATGGATTGCAAAATTAACATAACGAAAGTTCAAGGCCAAGTAAAAAAGTAGAACTCACAAAAACATTATACTACGGGAGTAACATATATTCATATTTTGAAATCACATGATGATAATGCACATTCCAACTGGATCCACATGTACCTTCTTGTGTCCTTGTGTGTGTTTGATATAGTGATCGATCAAAGCCCACGTCTGCAGTGATTTGTTAAGAAAGTTATACATTAAATCATTTATGTTATGCAAGCAGTGGTGCCATCACCCAAGAAAAGAATAAATGGGAGCCGACTTGGGGACATGATAAGCACTAAAAGAGTTCATGATTGATGATGTGGCTCGTTTTGGTACTTAATTACACTATTTAATTAGATGCATGTAGGGCATATAGCTGTCTACCCCATGTTTATTCTAATAGACTGGTCATTGTTTACCCTAGAAATGGATGAGCCATTAAATATATAAACCCCACATGGAATAAGAGTGTCCTTGGCCTTTGGGTGACCTAATCAACAGGACCCAAGGTGCATAAGATATATGTGATGGACTACTGAGATATGGTATAAAACTAGGTTAGTGTGCAATCATTGCAAGGTAATATTCTCTAGTTGTCCAAACTCCAATGCTATGTATATAAGAGAGTTGACAAAATTTTAGAGGTAAAATTTATTAGAGGTTTGAGTATAGATGATTTGGTTTAAATTGAGGTTAGGAAAGATCAACTTGACTTGAAGAAACTGAATCGACTCAGTCTATTGAAAACTCAGTTGAATCTGCCCGTGCTGACTCAATGAGCTTCCTAGTCACTTGGGTGAGCAAATTTTCAGAACCATGGTCTGTGGGGACCATGTAGCCCTAATCTCTTGAACCATGAACAATTGAGTCAAAAGCACCCAATCATAATAATTTTGACCAATATTTTTTGATTTAAGCGAAAAGAGCGACCTTTTTCTTCTTGTATACTACCATATTAGCTTGCATCATGACATAAGAGTATCAAAGAAATCTGTTATAGCTCGAACCTTGCACCTCTTATCACGAAAGGTTACTTGCCTTTGCAGGGCTATGGTTTGGCAAATTATATGTGATGTATTTTTTCTCATTCATGAGTATTACTACAACCAAAGAGAAATTCCGACACATGCCCCATTTTTAGGGTTTGAATTTTGTAAATGGTGAACCTACTGTGTAAATCTTGCAAATGGAAGGCATTCCTCCAAATGGGTGTTAAGCTACTAATCAATATGTAAATTGTAAAAGCCATTAATATTGACTAGAAGCAAACACCTTCTCTATTAAAATCAAATTGCCTATAAAAGCTTGTTCAATGCTCAAATGGATAACTTGTTGAGCACATGATTAGATTCCTAGCTACCAGTGACTTCTTCCTATCTTGATGGGACCATGTGCATGGGTACATATGTACACGAGGACAAATGCAAGGGGCCTTTTTAGGAACTAGGAAATGGATTGGAAGCTTCTCTTTCTGGTTTGAAAGACCAAAGTAACTATTTCAAATCCACCCAAGTGGCACCTAGATTTATACAAGGGAAAAGGGTGGCAGGTACAACTATGCTTTGTCCTCACATGGCTGCCATTATAGCCTAAGGACTGGCCGCCCCCAAGTGCCTTTCTTTTTAGATGAACCTTCTCTCAGTTGCAACAAAATTCATGGACATGCTGCATGTGTATCATAGGGATAACAAGTAAAAGCACGAGCTTTGTGAGATACTGAGGTCAGACTTCTATATTATTCTACTGCTTGATGTGATGTCATGTTGATAAGTAGCAACTTTTACATAATAAGGATCATCTTATCACTTATTATTTTTCTATAACAAATCCTTTCTCTAACATTCGACTAATTACTGTTAATTACATATGAGACAATTGGATATGGGTCTAAGGTTTCGACCCATTATTAGTTCGGATTTACTATATGCAAATCATACAATTTAGACTTCATTAGTTTTTACTGGCACTCTCAAACCTAGATGAAGGACGGTTGCATTAGGTGGGTAGAGTTACGATTAGACTTTGATGACGGTATGGGCCATAGTAAGACTCAAGCCCAAGTCCATGGGCTTCATACATGTGGATTCGGATATTCATTGTCATCGTTGTTTATCATATGGACATGGAAGATTTTCTCCTATGAGAATCTTACATACCTTCTATATTGAATTTTGGTGAGCACCTTTAACTTTAATTATATATTTAAATTTGAATTTTATGTACAACGAGAATTAAAAATCACACACCGTCCACTTACCAAACAACCCCCGAGTGAAAATTTTCCATATATAACTTTATTTTCTAATCGAATTTGTGTCATGGACTACTATTCTGTAGAGGTCCAGGTTTGGATCTTTACTTTGAATAATAGTCTTGAAACTTGGAGCCAGATTAGGTGCATCTTTAATATTATGGGTTTGGGGCTTTGGGCACACAAGGAGCCCAACCATTTCTCTCCCTTCCTCTCTCTCACACACACAAGTACAAATGACAACACATCAATGCCACATGCAAATGAACGTGGCCCAACATGATAAGGGGTAGAATACAACGCACAAGCATATATATAATTGGTGGAGAGAGAGAATATGAGTTAGATGAAAATACTGTTGAAGTCAATACCATTATTTCATTTTATGCAGTCAAATCAATAGTCTTTTTGAAGGATTGGGCCAGCTGTGTTTGAATGACTTTGCTTATCATTGAATGAACCCAAAAGCCCTTTTCATAGTTTCACTTGTAGATCAAGAAAAGATGAGAAAAAACAAATAGTTGAACTAGAGATTTAAGTGAATCCAAAATGGTTAAGATAATATACTCATAGCTTAGAGCTACATAAGGAAGCATAATCAATTATAATAATATTGATCAAGAACTGATTGTCTCTCACCATTCCTCACAAAATGGCAATGGCTTTAGAGCATTGAAAATTTTGGGTCACCATGTGAAGGTGGTGATGATGGATTGGAGATTTCGTGAAGCATTGGATACTTGACTTCTGATGCCACTGATATGATTGGGTGATTGGGATTTGTATAAGAAGTCATTGGAAAAATGATAAGTAACTTCAACATGCTTTTTACGGATATCGAAGACCAGATTAGCATTGATATTTGAGTTTTGAGAGATGTGATTAAAACTAAACATGGTTATAGCCGTTACTTTTGAAATTTCTTAGGCAAGATTGGAGTGCCAATCACGGTTTAGACTAATTTGAATTAAGCCATTTTGACCTACATATATACGTGTTTCAGTAGGGGCAATGAGAATTCCTCAACGAGGAATCCTTGTTTCAGGGGCCGAGAGGGATCTTTAAATCTATGGATTCCTCGTAAATTACTCACCGGTTACAAAACGTCCATAAGGGCATGTTTGTGTACACATCCTTTCCACAGAAAGGGGAAATTGTCACGTGAGCAAATTCCATCCGTGAAATTATTCCGCACCAAACGCCTGAAAAATGAGTTTTCTGCAGAAAACCGTCTACTTTTCCGCGGAAAAGTGTTACACAAACATACCCTAAAAGTGTCTTTTACATAATGGCCCCCACTAGAGAAAGTTTTTTGGTTCCGCTACTGAGTTTTAGTCAAGATGGGTAATGATTTCATTTTAGATTTAGCCCAAGATTTCGAATGTATTGGAACTCTATTTTCACCACCTTTATATTTTATTACTAGATTCTTTTTGCATTTAAAACACATTAAAAACAGTTATCATTTCTTAAAAATGTTCTTCTTTCAAAAAAAGGGCTGAAACAAACCAGAATTTCAGTCTAGGACTGAGATATTGCGCCCTGGGAGAGTTTCAAGCTATTTCTAGCTTAAGCAGATTCTAGGATCAAAACTGTGTTTTCAGACAATGCTTCCAATTCTAAAACTCAGTTCAGGTCCATGATCAGTGCCTAAATGACATATAATAATTAATAGTAATGTTTGAGCCCTCTGGGTCTCCAATGCTGAACCTGGATCTGAACCATTAACATCCCAGCCTTAAGCTTCATGATTTGCTTTTATTTTGTGAGCTAATCATAGAAAGGTCTCCCTCGAACTACTGGGCCATAGAATGGGTTCGGAAGTATGGTTAGGATCTTAAAAGCACATTTGGATCATTGATCATTTCATTAAGATCTGTGTATGTCACTAGCTGAGTAGTTACATGGGCCGTGTGGTCCTAATGATTCAAGGCCAAGTTGGGCTTTCCCTTTTCTCTATCCCTAAAATCGAGAATATGGAGATAGATTGGGCCTGGGCCTGGGCCTGGGATGAAATAGGTAGGTAAGGATGCAATTCAGACAGGTCAGGTTGGGGTTATTTAAGCTTTACTCAAATATGGTCAGAATTCTAGAGGGGTTATGACCCAAACCTAAACCCCACTTGACTCGACTTCACCTGACCCGAACGCAACCTGATTCTTGGAAGGACCAACTTTTACCTGATTTAATCCGGCCTGATTCATGTTAAACCTTTTATAATACATCCTTAAATATTATATTCAGGACGAACTTCAACCTGGAAACAAAGTACTAATGTCTGAACCCGGGTTGTTTCCGGCCCATCATGTGTAAGGTCAAGGCTTTCCCAGTTTAGCCTGTTATCATCCAAACCCTAGTCTGGCTAAAAATGCATTGGCAACCAAGTATATATACAATCTCCATGACTTTAAACGAAAATGTTGTTGGCCTGCTGGGCCATTAATTCCCAGGAAATGTGTGTCAAATCCACTGATCTGGGGCCCAGGTAAGATCTACATGTATGTCTCACAAATTATAAAATGATCAGTCCACCTTAAATGAGAACACCCAAGAAATTATTGAAGATTGAAAGATCAAAGTAACACAGTAAATGGGTTAGGTCAGTCCACAAATCTGACCAGTACTCCATTTAACTGTCCCCGAGTCTGGATCATGTTAAGGCCAGAGTGGATGACTTATAAAGGACCTGATACTATATGGCAGCAACCTGCCTAAAGGCCTGAGTAATAATAATAATAATAAAATTATGTTTCTATGATATTTATGAGCAATGATCATGCATTAACATCATTACAGAACTAACATAAGTTAACGTTAATATCTTGTGTAACCTATTTATACTTACCGACTTAAATTTCACTTTAATTTGAGTGATACACACTGTTAGATTAACTATGTGTGGGTATATCTAGATCAAAGTAAAATTCTTATTAGTTCATATTTGGCGTGTAGTCAGTAAATGCCAGTATGCCACCAATAGTTGTATCCATGTCTAGATCAAACAATTTTGATAGAGTCAAATAAGAAACATAAGAGGATGGAGTCACCTAGGTAGAAAACAATTAAATGAGGAACATAAGAGGATGGGCACATACAAAGTTAAGCCTTATTGTGTACTTGGCTAGGATCTTGTAAGATCGATCCATGCATAGAAAATATAATGGTTATGGAAAAAAATTATAACACCATAATATATCTTTTTATTCCATGTCACAAGCCCCTTTTTATATGGTTCTAAAGCTTAATTACATCGTTAATTCAACTGCGTCGAGCTAATCTTAGCGAAGACAAGAACCAGAACAGTGATAAAGTCAAATTGTACTTTGAACAATTTATGAAATCTAGACTTCAAATTAATCCTCAATTCTTCGCGTTAGAATCCGCTACTAATCCTTGTTCAACAAATTTCATGTGAGATATAATGTGAGGAAAGACTTTCTTATATGACTCCTCTCCTAAAAGTACATCCGAATGCCCAAAGCCATCAACCACCACCCTCTCATGATGGAAACCAGGATGGTGCAATTTCATGTATTGGTGAGCCAACAATGATGTCTCTGGTGTTGCCACAATGCTCCTTCCACCGGATAAATAGAGCGTCGGGAGCGGAATTCGCTCAGGGTGGGTGAGATAAACCTCCTCGCCGGTGGCATTGACAATGTGACCGGTGCTGCCTATCTTTGCGATTTGGCGAAGCCCCGACATGGGCAGTGTTACTTGGGCCTGTCTGTTTAGCCAGTGGTGCAAGGTGGGGGTGATGTTCTCATGCCAATATGGGTTCCCAAAGACGCCTGATACCACAGTGCATTCGTCGTAGGTGCACCTCTCGTAGCGCGGTATGAGTCTGGTTATGGACTTTAGGATCCATTGTCTGTAACTTTCTTTAGAGTTTTCAATGAGGGGCAAGATTGTGTCTTTGCCTAGTATGGCCATTGAGATCTGCAATTCAATCAAGTTAGATGAGAATGAAAATTATCTACATGCATATGGGACTCAAGTAGGACAGGCCCGCACAAAGCAATAGAAGCCCGGTGCTTATTATTGCAACTCAGAGGCTGTGTGTTCAAGTTACGTTGCTGAGAAAGAGAAACATGAGTAAGAAATATTCTATAAAACAGAGTGATAGTGGATTTAAAGTTCGTTAGGCAAATCTGATCTATCTGAAATGGTTTTGTTTAAAATCGAGCTTTCTTATTCTTAGAGAGAAAGGCACATACACTTTTCTAAGTATTCTAAAGCATACAAATGCTTTTTTGAATTAGTTTTAAGTTAAATAGACCAAAAAGTAGACTTGCCAAACGATACTTCAATCGTCCTAATTCAATAGTTTTAAATGTTGGGGTGCAATTCGCGTGGGGCAAGCCTAAGACACATTGGATTCCTCGCCCAAATGAAAATGCAATTTGGTATGAGTTCGCTCAGTTCAGGCTCAGGCCCAAGATTAGGCCTGGGTCTTGAAGTTAGAGTGAAACCCAGTTTGGGTAAAGGAAAAACTAAACTGTGGGCACTACCCATTTGTAATACAATCAAGGCCTGGTTAAAACTCACTACCCAATTCTGCCCACCCCCATTGCACTGCTAATTAAATGGTGTCATTCTAGTTTGCTGTTGGATGACTGTCAATCAATGAAATGTAGGTATTATGAGACTCTTAGTTCAATAAAAGTAGGCTCCATAAAGTTTGTTGTGGTGTAAATCCCCAACTTGGGTTTACATGAAATGCACCAAATCATAATCAACTACAATTTTGCAACTTTGTAAAAAGATTATAGAGTTCTTACATGGATGAGAGGCAGTGTCAGCTTAACTAGGTTTAGCTTGGTGAGCTTGAAGTACATTGAAGAGTTTGTGCATGACAAAGATGCTATATTGACTGGAGAGATATGACCACCCATCAGTGCCATATGGATTGATAAGCCTCCAGCACAGTGTGCAATCACATGGATTTTAACAGACGGCCCATGCAACTCACATACTTTTGCAATTGCTGCAATCAAAGACAGAAACAACAGAGTCAATTCTACAAAAACATTTATTCTAAATGCAAGCATGAAATATGGATTAATTCAAGGATTTGGCCGGCCGCTAGAGGAGAAACCAAATTCACATAGGTGGAACCAGACTTTGATGATGATGATATTTTAATAAAAGGAGCTACTGATTTGAAAAGGTAGACCATTAAAAGGGTGTAGTCAAGCAAGTTCAAATCAAATCTACACATGTTGGTCCACCTTCCAAAGAACTGAACCATTAAATTGTAACCTCGTCATCCTCATCATGTTTGTCTATGATATGCAAGGGCTCTTCTTCAATGAAAGCAATATCAATTATTAAATTGAAGAAAAACATTATCATAACATTAATTACTAAAAAAATTATTAGTATGTGATTAAATCACTTTTTTTTTTTTTTGAAGAAAACATTGCAATGAATCATGGACCTTCAGAGGCCTTCAAAGTTCACATGGAACATAAATATCTATTCTATTACTATGCTTAGATAAATTACAATTCAACATACAGTAAACAAAAGGAATTTTATGTTTAATTACCTGATGGGATGTCATACTTTCCAATATCATCCATTGTAAAGTCATTTGAAGGATTAGCAGGATGCAATCTCGGTTGAAGAAGCCATGTCTCATATCCTTCATCAAGTAAGGTTCTAACCATATCTCTAGGCTCAGTTGGCAGACAATAAACATCATGAACATACCCATTGATTAAGAAAGCAGGATATGGTTTCTTTTCTCCATCAGGTATCCATTGCTTGCAAGTGATGCCAAATCCATCACCTGTATATATAGTTAACACAACACCCTCATGAAATCATCCAAACAATAGAAACTTTTTTTTTCTCTCAACACTCTTGTGAAGTGATAAATTAATAAAAATAAAAAGCTTTAAGAAAAATTGCAATACCTGTTGTAATCTCATGAAGAATACTTGGTGGGTAAGATTTGAAGGACATGTTGAGTAATTGTGGTGTCTGCAAAATATATTCCCAAGAATTGGTGTTTTGGAAAAGAAAAGAAAATAGACAACAGTAACACTAAAATAATAGAAAAATTTGTCTCTAAAATAATAATGCCTTGAGAGAAAGCTGGGCCACTGGCAGGGGTGTCCCACGTCTAGGTATCGATCCCTGGGCAAGTAGGTGGTCTCACAAAGTTTGTACTACTAACCCAACTAGCCAAAAATAAAAAAAGAGTATTACAAGCCTTTACCTCCTTATTCCAAGCAGGGCTCTAAACTGATTATCCTGGAGGACTTTGATGTCTCTTACCACTTGAGTCGTTAATTTAAAAGCATATATATATATATATATATATATTTATAGCTTCCTTAGGTTGGAAAGAAAGCAAAAGAGTATCAGGGTGTAAATTGAGTCAGGCCAATCCTGAACCAGCAGGGCTCAGGTTGAGGTTCCAGTCAGATTGGGGCCTGTTCCTGAAACCCACATGATAATTTTGTTTGGTCTTGAGCCCCAGGTACCCAAATTCAACCTAAACACCTGACTTATAACAAAAAGTAACAAAAAAGAGAATCTACCTTTTAAAAGCATACAAATCCTAAATTTCAGGTATCTGAAAGAACATGAGTCAATCCAACTCAACCTGAATCGATCTTCCATAGGAAATTTGCAATTTGAGTCGGACTCGGGTTGAATATCTACGGGCTTCTTTTCGTTTCGGATTCGGGTTTGGGTTTACTACTAAGCAATTTGGGTTAGGCAGAGGTTGGGCCCATGCCCGACCCAACACCCCCAAGTTGCAACCCCACTTTGGCCAACTCTTGGAGACAACGGTAGATAACATACCAAGATGCCCAACTTCTTATTTCTTCTGCTGGAACTCTGAGAGGCTCTCTGTACTTGTTGTTCCTATTTATAGTGCAAGAAAAGAAGCCAAATTCACAAGAAAAGCAACTCACAAGAAAAATGCTTGTTACCACATGATTAAGGTATTAATTTTATTGATAACCACATGATAAGGGTAGTATAGCATGGGACATGCTCACTAGTTAAAATACTTTTCATAGAAGTAGCTAAAATCATGTGATTTAGGCCATTGCCACTAGAAAATTAGAAAGTATTATAACTAGTCTCTTGGGTGACAGCCCATGTGGGACCCACTCTGATCCCCTTAAGTACCCCATTGTTGAAGGATGCAACTATGATTTATTGGCGGAAGACGAAGAGCAGCAACAACAGCAGATTTGCACCTCCCTTGCGAGCGGTATACATGCAGGATGTGCGTCGTGGACACATGCGAGAGGTTAAACATTTTCCGGACCAGCCGCTCGGGGTCAAGCCTGACTTGCGTGAGCGCATAGGGCTTACGGCAAAATCCTCCAAAAGTCTTTAAAGTATATAGGAATGAAACAACATATAAAGCCTTTTGAATATTTTGAAACGCCCAACAAACCCAACATTAAACTCATTTGCCTCCCCCCAGTTTTTGCTAAAGAGCAAAGATTCAGTTTGCTATTCATTTGGAGCCTTCCCATATTCAAATAATTCAAACCTATTGACATCCCTACTCTCAACAGTACCGACTTAAGAAAATGATGTTAGAGATTACGTTTAGATTGTTAAAAATTACAGGGATAAATTGAGAGTTTGAATTTTAACTTATTATCTTATTAGTGTATCTCTCTTGTATGAATTGAGGAGTCTATATGTCAATGAATTCCACGGTGAATTTTATGGAATGCATCGACTTATTTAAAGTTCTTTAAATGATATATGGTCGCACCTTCCATTATATGGCCCCAAGCATAAGATGATTATGATGCATTTATGAAGTATTGAAATCCCGTGCTTAAGAAAAATATACTTCTTTTTCATGCTCTCCAACCATAAAATCTTTTCTTGCAGAAATCAGTAGGTATGGTATTAACATGAGAAGCATGCAACCATATAATATTGACATGCATGCCAAAATCAATATCTATTATTGTATCTTGTATGGGTGCAAACAAGTGAAGCAAAGCTGTTCTTAGCCCAACTTGATTTTGGGTTGAAACATTAAACAAGTCAGCACATCTTGAACATAGATTAGAATGTTACTAGCTGACTTGAACTTATCTACGTAGATTGATAGCCCCTTAATGGAACTTGCAGCTCTAGAGAGGATGTGAATGAAAATAGTAAGGTTAGATTTTAATAAGTACAACTTATCTAAAGATTTACTTAGGATAGAATGGAATTGAGAAATAGAATTTATGTCGCCGACCCCAACTTCGATAATCCTTATATAGTTGCGACAAATTATTGATGATGAGACAACCCGCTTACTTTAATTTGACTTGACAAAATGCATATCAGCGCTTTGACTCAAGTCAAGCCTCTATATTTTATAAAATATGATATAAGAGCAATTTTTCAGATAGCTGATCTTTTCTGTTGCAGCTTTTATGGGCTTCATATAGGTGCCCACCATTTATCAAACAAATCCCTTCACACAGATCTTACCCGCTTGATTGGCACTGATTCTTAATCTTTGTACTGATTTTTAATCTTTGTATTGTTTAGAGCTTAGGAGAAAATTTCGTAAGTTCATGCTTGTACGGCCTATCTTTGGTCCATCCAAATAAACCAAACACATGACCCCCCCCCCTCCCTAAATTACACATATCCACCAACTTTCGGTCAAATCTGAATTTATTAGACCGTTGGATCGACTATGTATCGATCCAAATGGACTATTGACCATTAAACTTTTGAGCCCATATGAAGATGATAGAAATCACAGTTGTGACTGATTTTTTGTAGGGAGGAGGATCACAGGGAGTCCTTAAAATCCCCCCATCTCCATTTCCATGTGGGTTCCCAAGTGAGCCCCACCACATACTTGAGCTTACCTTATCCTAAGCTTGAGCTTAGGAGAGCTGACCCCTTGGTTAAATTTGCACCAATAAATAGGATTTATAATTCACCTTACTTTCAATCGGATTGTAACTGGGCGTATCATTATTTGAAGTCTTTGGTTCCAAATAAAGCGGCTATCAGTTTTGGATCTTATAAAAAATCAGATCGGTTATGAATCCACGATATATTTTGGATCCGAAACCTGATCCTTACATTTACTGACTTGAGGCCTCAAATACAAGACAAGTACATTCTCTCGCATATATTCAAAAAAAATTATAGGTTTTAAGAGTCTAACTAGCTTGAGTAATATTCATATTTGATAATGAAAAACATTCACGTGCATCTATCCCTCATCATATTATGGCGAGGGACAATATAGTAACATAGTGAGATTGATTTTATGATCCATCCGAACCATTCACACACATGGGACCCCTTGCTTTAAATCGGATCCATCGAGTTTTTATTGATCCGAATGAATTGAACTGTTAGATCGAGTGTTAAAAATTTTCTTTAATATGAAGTCATTAAATTTGCGGGCCACAGATAAAGGGATTAGAGGCATGGGATTTACCTCAAACTTGATAATGGGCTCATCCAAGATGTCTTTTTCAATCTTCCAAGTCCCAGCATTAGTAGGGTTCTAGGTGCCCCCCTATCAAGTTTGTCCCTCATTATGTGATAAGTAATGGACGATGGATACACATGAATGTCCCTCTAAGATTAGATCACCTTGAATTTAGCTCAAATCAGAATAGATCGAAGAAAATATTTTTCCACACGGGATAAAATATTGAGAATGATATGAGATGCGCCACCGACGATAGAATATTGAGATTTTCACATTAGCATGGATGGCTAGTAAACTAAAAGCTACTGTCCCCCAAAAGTATAAGGGATTTGATCTAGGAAGACTTCGTGATAACTTTTTTGTGGGGTCCACTGGAGTCCCATTTTGGGATAGAATCAGTGGAGATTGGAAGATCTATATGGGACCACCTCACACTACAAGTCTAAACACAAAGTGCCATTCAAAATTGCTCTCTCCCAACCATTTCCTAAGAGGAGTGGGTCCCACAGTCAGATTGACTGATCAATCTGATGGTGGCCCATTTGAGATTAAAGTAGAATTTCGCCCAGCACCGATCAATGTTCTGATAGTAATTTTGAATGGCTGGGATTTTATTCATGGGTCCTAGCAATGGATTTTAGTCCTAGAATCAGACAACTCTATGAGTCACTGGCCCAATCAGAGGCTCCGGAACCCCCTTCAAAATGCCCCAAATGACACCCAAAAAGACCTCTCCTTTGGTGGAAGGAGAAGAAGAAAAGAGTCAAATCTGTTCTAATTGCGAAGGTACGCAACTGCAACGATCTTTTGGTTGCTATTTCTACTTTAAAAATCGAATCTTTGGAAGGTAACCCATTTCATCTTTTCACTGTAATGAGCTCAGTTTGATGGGGTTCCCAGATTATGATTTGGGTTCGTTTTGGTTTTCTAATTTTTTTGGTATTGATGCTGGAAAATTTCAATTATGGGTAGTATTAACATTCATTGGATTGTTATTGGTTTGGATTCAATTAGCGTTTGGATGCAGTAGACTTAGTAAGTAATTTGGATACTGGAACTGAAAATCCATTACTAGCACAATCACAAAGTGTTGTTTTGGGGTTGGTGTCTTGAGAACGACCCACCTTATGCTGTTTTCTATATTCCATGCTGCCCCAAATGCACAGTGGAACGGATATTTCACTCATTCTGTGAAATATTTAGGTTGTTTGTGATATGGGTTGCATCCAAAGCGATTGCATCCTGGGAGAATGGAATGGAAGTATGGTAATTTTCATCTTTGAGGGGTATACTTTTTAAAAAAAAAAGCTTAAATGATCTAAGATTATGCACTTCATCTAATATTAAATCAGAGTAATCTCACCTCTCTCATGCCATGACATATATCAAAGGGACTAACTCATCTATCCAACTTACTTCCATGATGATTACTTGGAATATGCACTAAACAAACATGTCAAAAAGTATCCCATCCTAGATGTTGCAATTTGATATACATTTTTTCTGCTAATAATTTGGTATACATTTGCTTCGATAGCGGATACAATAGTTGGGTGTGAGGATTTTTATTTATAATTTTAATAGGGATGTGATTAATAGAGCAGTAAGAATGGCATCAGGGCAACAGGAATCAGGAACACAAAATGGTTTCTTGCTTGCACCCATTTTGTCTTGGAAAGTGCAATTGGGTGGGTTTGTGACCGGACAAATTTATAGCAGTTGTGTTTTGGATCTGATAAATGAAAAGCACACCTAGGTTTTTCACTAGGAACTTAATGTCTTAATCACGTACCTGATATAGTTTCCTTCTTTGGCAAGTATGAGTTTAAAGAATATCCAAATCAATTTGAATATGGTATGGAACTGCAGACCTTGTTATTCGTGTCGCTTCATGTCACTTCATCTGTCTGTCCCACTCCCATGCCCAATCTCAGTTATGTTTTGTTCTTGGCTTCTAACATCTTCTCGTGCTTTGATATGAAACTCATAGAGTAAATCTTAACTGTGTCTATTCTAGTTTTCATATTATACTATTTGCTTTATTTGGCTTTTTGAGTATTGTTTCCCTAGTTCATGGTTCCTATTGTTTGTGCAGTGGTGAGCCCACAAAGCATGGGGAAGTTTCATTACTCCAGTAGGGGATGACCAACTGATCCCATTGCTTAATTTTAGACATTATTTCATATCTCACTCCTCACCATGTCTCTACTTCTGTTGCAGGTTCGAAGAAGGTGCACCATTTTTTTCTTTTTAAGTGAGAGTGCTTTTCCAGTCGGATGGATATCAGTGAGCAAAAAAGTAAAGCTTTTTCTTTACTCAGTATATTGGCGTATATTGGCAAGGATGCCATCATACAGTTGGATATGCACGGGAAGTGGCATAAAAATCAGAGATCACTTAGATGGGTTGTAGTTCTTTTGGATGCCTTTTGCCAAACAATATTGATGATTGGCTATGATAATGATTTGGGTAAAACGGTCTATAAATTAGTATCCCATCGAATGTGGTTTCTTGTTTTTAGGTACTCCAAATGCCTAACAGAATATATATAACTTATTTGGTACTGTGATATTTGTTGTGTCCAAACCTACTGTCGTGCCTCTATTCTTTTCTCTATCTATCCTTTTATTTTCTTTATGGCTTTGGGAAGCTTGATACAATGTAAGACACCATCCATTATGTAGTGTGTGTTGTACGGGTTTGAACCTGTGTAAGTCGTACTTGAACTCCCTATAAGCAGTCCCTAATGCCCTATTGCTGCTAGCTATGATACCTGGATACTTGTACAAGCCCAGTGTATCTGTGTCGGACTGATAAGACACTTATATTGGTATTTGATACTGCACCGATACTTCTAGGGTCTAAGTTTAACATATCTTGCTTAACAAGTCCTATATTTCATATAGTTCTTTTAATTTTCTTACTTCTCAATATGAAAAATGCTAGAAAAGAATGTAAACAATGGTAATTTCATTGATTCAAAAGTGATCTAAAGAAAAAAAAAAATTAGGAAACCTATATCCGTATCCATGTCCTAGATTTTCAAAAGTGAGGAATAGTATCCCCAATCCTCGTAGCAATGTTTGTATCCATATCTGGGCATCATAGGCCACTAGGACAATACATGGTCATTTACCAAAAGCTCTTTGGTTATTCAACAAAGATGCCACTACAGCAAAAGCACAATTGAAGTTTTTAAAGCTGTATGGTCATTTACCTCGTGCAAATTGTAGAATCACTATGCTTGACAGCTTGAGTAACGAGATAGTAAAGGTTTACTAAATCTGTTCCACAACTGCACTAGGTGACACTTGAGTCACAACTTCTGTCAGAAAGTGTTTGAAGTTGAAATCTACATAAAGAATCACCAGAAAACTAAACTTGAGGTCAACAATGACTTGTGAAAATTGTGTTACTCTGTCAACATCATCACTGGTAGAGATGTATCCCACAGGGATGGCTCATCAGTCTCGCACTTGTGCCAATTTATTCCCCATCAAGACAATTGCATTTAGGACCTCCATTACCCACTGAACACAAGTTGGCATTTAGCAATCTAAACTGTCCCAGTGAAACATTCTTTATTACTTTTTTAGAACTGCCATCTCTGTAAATTTAGAGAGCTATACAAACCTTCCTCGTGTTTGCTTATTTTGCTGCAGGTGACCAGTATACCTGGTCTCTTTTCCGTCATTATGTGAAACCTCTTGAACTAGTTAGGTTATCGGTTACACCGTCAAAACTCAAAATCCCTTGATTATGAAGAAAATCCTAAGATTAGCATCACTTTCTTCAAGAAATCAGGCCCAAGTTGTATTCATTTGGCCCAAATTTCTGGAGGGGTCAATCTGTAGCATAAAAGATTTTTGAATCTTGGTCTAGGTGGTTGTTGAGGCCTAACTTAATCAGTCTTCACTCTTCAAGGAAGCGCAATAGAGGATCCTTTAGCAGCCGGGTGTGTGGCACATAATTTTTATTTATTTATTTATTTTTGATATCTTCCATTCTTCCCTGTGAGCTTGCTCATGGTGATTTGCCTCTACAACTATAACGAAAATTTTAACTATACTTTGAAAACTCACTTAAAAATTTCTGTTTCCACCCTTAAAACCCACATGAAAAATCTTGGATTTGTTCCCAAAACCCAATTGCCCATTGGGATCCGCACTCCTCAAATAAAAAAAAATCTGGATCTGCCACTACAAACATGTTCATCCAAAACATCCACCCCTTATATGTCAATCGATTGGATCCCATAGGTCCTCACCAATTCAAAGGGACAAGACTGTAGGGTTGAAGCTTTTTTCTTTTGATGTTTTGATGTACAGGCATTAACTTTGAAGGTCATAGATCAAGGGATTAGGTTCATCGGATTGACTTGAAATTTAATATATGGGGCCTTTCAACATAGATCTTTCCATCCCTTCCAGTCACATGATTTATGGGGCTCCAATAGCAGTTGTCTTGCACGATATCATAAGGATTTGATTTACAAGGATGTGATAGCTTGGGAATTAATTTCTAACAGAGACGAGGGATGGCCATTTGTAGATTGTCACTTTTGTTTGCAGTCTGCATTTTTGACAAGTTCTTAAAAATGCCTTTCAATGTCTGATTTGTTGATCATTTTCAAACTTAAATGAAAATTTTGTTTGACAAGTTCCAACTCTCCTTTCCACCGAGGAGTTCAATTTCAAACATAAATTTGAAATGTTGATATCATTTTCAAACTTGAATGAAAAATGAATTTGACAAGTTCTAACTCTCCTTTCCACTGAGTTCCATTTCAAACATAAATTTCAAGTGCTACCAAATAGAAAAGGACAGTCCCCATGGTACAAGAATTCAAGGGTTTCATCATAATTATATTCCAAGACTATTGCATGTTTGGAAAATGCTTTATTTTATTACTGAACCCTTTTTTGGAGTAAAGTAAGAAAGGAGGTGAAGATTTTATCCAACTTGCAGTGGATGGCCGGAACTCAAGAATTACCAATGAGAAATGAGTCATTTTCAAGAACCAAACCTCCAAATCTTCTACTGCAAAAGGAAAAAAAAAAAAAAAAAACAAATCAAATTGTGGCATATTGTGACACCCACATTGGATCCATGACAACTATATTTTTCCCTCCTTGAAAGAATAACATCTAATATTGCAGACACAAGGTTTTTAAAAACCTCCTCCATGCCTACCTGCATGGGAACCAATCGATCAATGACTTGTTTGATTGCAGTGAGAGAAACTACACGAAGGAATGGTACATTTTTTTTTTTTTTTTTTTTTTTATGACTAGGTATTCATGTGGTATTCTCAAATGACATGAGTAAGTTCTTAGGCATGCGTGTGACCTCACAATACACGCGAACCAGATAAGTATGTAGAGGGACCTGATCACAAAACATGGGGAGTAAACCCATAGTCAGTGAACCATCACCTACATGGGTAAATTATGCATTCCCGCCCCTCTCATAGGAAATAAAAAATCGTTTCGGTTGAAACAGTTAGATTATTTTTTTTTATCCTTTTCTACAATGGAAGAGTATTGCATTAAACCACGCAACATTGTGCTGCACAAAAAATGAGAAAGATTTTATCTTGTCATGGATCCTCTTGCTGCACAAGCTCACCCATAAATTTGATGGCATTGTCTCTCTTTTTTTACAAAAATTTGATGGCGTTGTCTAAAAACTTCTAATGAATTGAAGGACACCTGATTGCCAAATTTGGATCAGTGTAAATTCACCAAGGAATAATGAATATGAATTACTTAGAATGATCATTATGGTGGTCCAAGGCCCACGGGCAAAACAGAGCATCCAAATTCTTGTAGTGTCCTTCCTATTTGTAAAGATTTTAGTGAGAAAATCACATCGACAGTCTACATTCATTGGAGATAAATAGAAAAAATGAAAAAAAGGGCCAAACATCAGATTGCTGAATTTCTGGTGCTGGGACTATTAATGATGAGGACACCCTTAGTGCTGATGGTTAGCATCACTAAACCATGCCCCACTTGTAAAAAACAGGAAGGAGACAACCACATAAGTAGTAGTTAGCAAATTCATTTCACCAATGGTCTCACTCTCATATGTTCTATGGACTGTAGAGGTCAGATTGCCTTGGATTGCTGTATTTCTGGTGCTGGGGCTATTAATGATTTAATGATGAGGGGGGACCCTTAGAGCTGATGGTTAAGATTACTAAACCATGCCCCACTCGTGAAAAAAAAAAAAAAGAGAACCACAGAAGTAGTAATTAGCAAATTCATTTCACCAATGCTCTCTCTCTCATATGTTTTATGGACTGTAGAGTCCAGACAGCCTTGGTAAAAGGGACAGCCTACCAGTAATGGATACCCAAAATGGGACGCAATTGAAAATTTCTTCTATTTTGTCGACTGTAAGGAGTATGGGACCACTGACCCACCTACCCTAAGCATGACTCACACCACACACCAACCAGATGCAATGCCTCTCTCCATAACTAAATATATATCCACATACTAAAGATGTTTTGCTCCAGAAAATTCTTCTTTCAGAAGAGACATTCAAGGCTCCATTTCTAGGATTTCAACTTTCAACTTTCAACTTTCTAGGTTTTGAAAAGTCTTCACTCAATTTCTCTGTGTTATGTGTATAGAACTATAGATGAAATGACCCATGGAGTATGGTTGGATCATACTCATTGAACCTATGTATGACACTTCACAGTGTACATGTTATTTGTTCTGCTATATCATGAAGTTGTGGGATTTCAGTTGCTTCATTTATTCTTTTCCATAACATATGAGTTGGGGCGGTAACTATCACATTGCAGTAGACAAATAAACAAGAATACAGTAAAATACCACTGTCAATGGGATTTTTGTGAACACCTCCCTTGACACTGTCTACATCATCTCTCATGCGTTTAATAGGAGTGCTGTACTATAGGGCAGCAACCTTACAGGGATTTCGGTATAGAGCCCTGATTGTGTAGCATATGCATTTGTTATAAATGTCTCCAATATTGGCCCCTAGATTCAGAAGTTCCTAGTGGAATTTTCAAACTCTGTTGGGTGTCAAAAGCTAAAACTCAGGAATATATTAAGAGGGAATCTACTATATTTTAATACAAGGAACTTTCTTTGTGGAGCCCACTTTGGTTGTAAGTCAATCGTGGGAGGAGTTGGAGGAGAAGGAGGAGGGGTAGAGATGCATGTCCATTGGCCTGCTGGCCAAGAAGTGATAACTCATCAATTTTGCTTTTAGTAAGAAGATACTTACATCAACTTGAAGATTTAGGGATCGATCCTTGGGCATTGTGTGAGATCGACGTGCCAACACTCGCACACGATAAATGTGATGGCAGACTTTTGAGATTTTCTTATGTTGAAAAAGAAGATTCCTAATAAAAAAAAAAAAAACACCAACAATAGAAAAATAATAGGGTTTTAAGGTAAGGAGAGACAAACATAGACTTTTTAAACTAGAAAGAAAAGACATACGATGGATTGAAAAATTAACATGACGAAAGTTCAAGGCCAAGTAAAAAAGTAAAACTCACAAAAATATTATACCACGGAAGTAACTTATATTCATATTTTGAATTCACATGATGATAATGCACATTCCATCTGGATCCACATGTACCTTCTTGTGTCCTTGTGTGTGTTTGATATAGTGATCGATCAAAGCCCACGTCTGCAGTGATTTGTTAAGAAAGTTATACATTAAATCATTTATGTTATGCAAGCAGTGGTGCCATCACCCAAGAAAAGAATAAATGGGAGCCGACTTGGGGACATGATAAGCACTAAAAGAGTTCATGATTGATGATGTGGCTCGTTTTGGTGCTTAATTACACTATTTAATTAGATGCATGTAGGGCATATAGCTATCTACCCCATGTTTATTCTAATAGACTGGTCATTGTTTACCCTAGAAATGGATGACCCATTAAATATATACACCCCACATGGAATAAGAGTGTCTTTGGCCTTTGGGTGACCTAATCAACAGGACCCAAGGTGCATAATATATATGTGATCGACTACTGAGATATGGTATAAAACTAGGTTAGTGTGCAATCATTGCAAGGTAATATTCTCTAGTTGTCCAAACTCCAATGGTATGTAAAAAAGAGAGTTGACAAAATTTTAGAGGTAAAATTTATTAGAGATTTGAGTATAGATGATTTGGTCTAAATTGAGGTTAGGAAAGATCAACTTGACTTGAAGAAACTGAATCAACTGAGTCTGTTGAAAACTCAGTTGAATCTGCCTGTGCTGACTCAATGAGCTTCCTAGTCACTTGGGTGAGCAAATTTTCAGAGCGATGGTCTGCGGGGACCATGTAGCCCTAATCTCTTGAACCATGAACCATTGAGTCAAAAGCGCCCAATCATAATAATTTTGACCAATATTTTTTGATTTAATTAGAGCGAAAAGAGCATCCTTTTTCTTCTTGTATACTACCATATTAGCCTGCATCATGACATAAGAGTATTGGAGGATTGGAGGAATCTGTTATAGCTCGAACCTTGCACCCCTTATCACGAAAGGTTACTTGCCTTGCAGGGCTATGGTTTGGCGAATTATATGTAATCTCACGCACTGATGTGTTTTTTCTCATGCATGAGTATTACTACAACCAAAGTGAAATTCGGACACATGCACCATTTTTAGGGTTTGAACTTTGTAAATGGTGAACCTACTATGTAAATCTTGCAAATGGAAGGCATTCCTCCAAATGGGTGTTAAGTTACTAATCAATATCTAAATTGTAAAAGCCATTAATATTGACTAGAAGCAAACACCTTCTCTATTAAAATCAAATTGCCTAAAAAATCTTGTTCAATGCTCATATGTATTACTTGTTGAGCACATGAATAGATTCCTAGCTACCAGTGACTTCTTCCTATCTTGATGGGACCATGTGCATGGGTACATATGTACATGAGGACAAATGCAAGGAGCCTTTTTAGGAACTAGGAAATGGATTGGAAGCTTCTCTTTCTGGTTTGAAAGACCAAAGTAACTATTTCACCCAAGTGGCACCTAGATTTATACAAGGGAAAAGGGTGGCAGGTACAACTATGCTTTGTCCTCACATGGCTGCCATTATAGCCTAAGGCCTGGCCGCCCCCAAGTGCCTTTCCTTTTAGATGAACCTTCTCTCAGTTGCAACATATTTCATGGACATGCTGCATGTGTATCATACGGATAACAAGTAAAAGCACGAGCTTTGTGAGATACTGAGGTCAGACTTCTATATTATTCTACTCCTTGATGTGATGTCATGTTGATAAGTAGCAACTTTTACATAATAAGGATCATCTTATCACTAATTATTTTTCTATAACAAATCCTTTCTCTAACATTCGACTAATGTTAATTACATATGAGACAATTGGATATGGGTCTAAGGTTTCGACCCATTATTAGTTCGGATTTACTATATGCAAATCATACAATTTAGACTTCATTAGGGCATTCTCGAACCTAGATGAAGGACGGATGTATTAGGTAGGTAGATTTACAATTAGACTTTGATGAGAGTATAGACCATAGTAAGACTCAAGCCCAAGTCCATGGGCTTCATACATGTGGATTTGGATAGTCATTGTCCTCGTTGTTTATCATATGGAAATGAAAGATTTTCTTCCGTGAGAATCTTACATACCTTTTATGTTGGATTTTGGTGAGCACCTTTAACTTTAATTATATTGTGACGCCCCGAAGTCCCACATCGACTATAGAGAGGAAAGTGAATGGGGTTATATGTAGAGCTTACACCCTTACCTTGCATGAGGCCTTTTGATTGGTTGAGGCCCATCAGAAGCAAAACCGTGAGGCCAGTGGGCTAAAGCGGATAATATCATGCATGCGTGTAGAGGTGGGGCGTTACAAATGGTATCAGAGCCGACTCTCGACTAGTTCGAGTGTGGGTCCCCTGCCGTGGTCTGGTGCAAGTGGGCGGGTCTCCATGTGGGCGGGGCCAAGAGGGCTGGCAGGCTACAGAGACTGGCAGGCTACTGCACAGGGACGTGTAGCCTTAAGGGGGGTGGATTGTGACGCCCCGAAGTCCCACATCGACTATAGAGAGGAAAGTGAATGGGGTTATATGTAGAGCTTACACCCTTACCTTGCATGAGGCCTTTTGATTGGTTGAGGCCCATCAGAAGCAAAACCGTGAGGCCCGTGGGCCAAAGCGGACAATATCATGCATGCGTGTAGAGGTGGGGCGTTACAAATGGTATCAGAGCCGACTCTCGACTAGTTCGAGTGTGGGTCCCCTGCCGTGGTCTGGTGCAAGTGGCGGGTCTCCATGTGGGCGGGCCAAGAGAGCTGGCAGGCTACAGAGACTGGCAGGTTACTGCACAGGGACGTGCAGCCTTAAGGGGGGTGGATTGTGATGCTCCGGAGTCCCACATCGACTATAGAGAGGAAAGTGAATGGGGTTATATGTAGAGCTTACACCCTTACCTTGCATGAGGCCTTTTGATTGGTTGAGGCCCATCAGAAGTAAAACCGTGAGGCCGGTATGCCAAAGCGGAAAATATCATGCATGGTTATGGGGTGGGGCGTTACATATATATTTAGATTTGACTTTTATGAACATTGAGAATTAAAGATCACACACCGTCCACTTACCAAACAACCCCCGAGTGAAAATTTTCCATATATAACTTGATTTTCTATTCGAGTTTGTGTCATGGACTACTATTCTGTAGAGGTCCAAGTTTGGATCTTACTTTGAATAATAGTCTTGAAACTTGGAGCCAGATTAAGTGCATCTTTAATATTATGGGTTTGAGGCTTTGGGCACACAAGGGGCCCAACGAATTCCCCCCCTTTCTCTCTCCCACACACACATGATCAAATGACAACGCATCAATGCCACATGCAAATGAACGTGGCCCAACATGATAAGGGGTAGAATACAACGCACAAGCATATATATAATTGGTGGAGAGAGAGAATATGAGTTAGATGAAAATACTGTTGAAGTCAATACCATTATTTCATTTTATGCAGTCAAATCAATAGTCTTTTGAAGGATTGGGCCAGCTGTGTTTGAATGACTTTGCTTATAATTGAATGAACCCAAAAGCCCTTTTCATAGTTTCACTTGTAGATCAAGAAAAGATGAGAAAAAAACAAATTGTTGAACTAGAGATTTAAGTGAATATTCCAAAATGGATAAGATAATATACTCATAGCTTAGAGCTACATAAGGAAGCATAATCAATTATAATAATATTGATCAAGAACTGATTGTCTCTCACCATTCCTCAGAAAATGGCAATGGCTTTAGAGCATTGAAAATTTTGGGTCACCATGTGAAGGTGGTGATGATGGATTGGGGATTTCGTGAAGCATTGGATACTTGACTTCTGATGCCACTGATATGATTGGGTGATTGGGATTTGTATAAGAAGTCTTTGGAAAAATGATAAGTAACTTCAACATGCTTTTTACGGATATCGAAGACCAGATTAGCATTGATGTTTGAGTTTTGAGAGATGTGAAAAAAACTAAACATAGTTATAGCCGTTACTTTTGAAATTTCTTAGGCAAGATTGGAGTGCCAATCACGGTTTAGACGAATTTGAATTAGGCCATTTTGACCTACATATATACGGGTTTCAGTAGGGGCAATGAGAATTCCTCAATGAGGAATCCTTGTTTCAGGGGCCGAGAGGGATCTTTAAATCTATGGATTCCTCGTAAATTACTCATCGGTTACAAAACGTCCATAAGGGCATGTTTGTGTACACATCCTTTCCACAGAAAGGGGAAATTGTCACGTTAGCAAATTCCATCCGTGAAATTATTCCGCACCAAACGCCTGAAAAATGAGTTTTCTGCAGAAAATTGTCTACTTTTCTGTGAAAAAGTGTTACGCAAACATGTCCTAAAAGTTTGTGTCTTTTACATAATGGCCCCCACTAAAGAAAGTTTTCTGGTTCCGCTACTGAGTTTTAGTCAAGATGGGTAATGATTTCATTTTAGATTTAGCCCAAAGATTTCGAATGTATTGGAACTCTATTTTCACCACCTTTATATTTTATTACTAGATTCTTTTTGCATTTAAAACACATTAAAAACAGTTATCATTTCTTAAAAATGTTCTTCTTTCAAAAAAGGGCTGAAACAAACCAGAATTTCAGTCTAGGACTGAGATATTGCGCCCTGGGAGAGTTTCAAGCTATTTCTAGCTTAAGCAGATTCTAGGATCAAAAAACTGTGTTTTCAGACAATGGTTCCAATTCTAAAACTCAGTTCAGGTCCATGATCAGTGCCTAAATGACTTATAATAATTAATAGTAATGTTTGAGCCCTCTGGGTCTCCAATGCTGAACCTGGATCTGAACCATTAACATCCCAGCCTTAAGCTTCAAGATTTGCTTTTATTTTGTGAGCTGATAATAGAAAGGTCTCCCTCGAACTACTGGGCCATAGAATGGGTTCTGAACTGTGGTTAGGATCGTAAAAGCACATTTGGATCATTGATCATTTCATTAAGATCTGTGTATGTCACTAGCTGAGTAGTTATATGGGCCGTGTGGTCCTAATGATTCAAGGTCAAGTTGGGCTTTCCCTTTTCTCTATCCCTAAAATCGAAAATATGGAGATGGATTGGGCCTGGTCCTGGGCCTGGGATGAAATAGGTAGGTAAGGATGCAATTCAGACAGGTCAGGTTGGGGTTATTTAAGCTTTACTCAAATATGGTCAGAATTCTAGAGGGGTTATGACCCAAACCTAAACCCCACTTGACTCGACTTCACCTGACCCGAACGCAACCTGATTCTTGGAAGGACCAACTTTTACCTGATTTAATCCGGCCTGATTCATGTTAAACCTTTTATAATACATCCTTAAATATTATATTCAGGACGAACTTCAACCTGGAAACAAAGTACTAATGTCTGAACCGGGGTTGTTTCCGGCCCATCATGTGTAAGGTCAAGGCTTTCCCAGTTTAGCCTGTTATCATCCAAACCCTAGTCTGGCTAAAAATGCATTGGCAACCAAGTATATATACAATCTCCATGACTTTAAACGAAAATGTTGTTGGCCTGCTGGGCCATTAATTCCCAGGAAATGTGTGTCAAATCCACTGATCTGGGGCCCAGGTAAGATCAACATGTATGTCTCACAAATTATAAAAAGATCAGTCCACCTTAAATGAGAACACCCAAGAAATTATTGAAGATTAAAAGATCAAAGTAACACAGTAAATGGGTTAGGTCAGTCCACGGCCTGAGTGGATGACTTAAAGGACCTGATACTATATGGCAACAACCTGCCTAAAGGCCTGAGTAATACTAATAATAATAAAATTATGTTTCTATGATATTTATGAGCAATGATCATGCATTAACATCAGTACAAAACTAATTAACATAAGTTAACGTTAATATCTTGTGTAATCTATATATATTTACCGACTTAAATTTCACTTTAATTTGAGTGATACACACTGTTAGATTAACTATATGTGGATATATCTAGATCAAAGTAAAATTCTTATTAGTTCATATTTGTCGTGTAGTCAGTAAATGCCAGTATGCCACCAATATTTGTATCCATGTCTAGATCAAACAATTTTGATAGATCTAATAAGAAACATAAGAGGATGGAGTCACCTAGGTAGAAAACAATTAAATAAGGAACATAAGAGGATGGGCACATATAAAGTTAAGCCTTATTGTGTACTTGGCTAGGATCTTGTAAGATCGATCCATGCATAGAAAACATAATGGTTATGGAAAAAAAAATATAACACCATAATATATCTTTTTATTCCATGTCACAAGCCTCTTTTTATATGGTTCTAAAGCTTAATTACATCGTTAATTCAACTGCGTCGAGCTAATCTTAGCAAAGACAAGAACCATAACAGTGATAAAGTCAAATTGTACTTCGAACAATTTATGAAATCCAGACTTCAAATTAATCCTCAATTCTTCGCACTAGAATCCGCTACTAATCCTTGTTCAACAAATTTCATGTGAGATATAATGTGAGGAAAGACTTTCTTATATGATTCCTCTCCTAAAAGTACATCCGAATGCCCAAAGCCATCAACCACCACCCTCTTATGATGGAAACCAGGATGGTGCAATTTCATGTATTGGTGAGCCAACAATGATGTCTCTGGTGTTGCCACAATGCTCCTTCCACCGGATAAATAGAGCGTCGGGAGCAGAATCCGCTCGGGGTGGGTCAGATAAACCTCCTCGCCGGTGGCATCGACAATGTGACCGGTGCTGCCTATCTTCGCGATTTGGCGAAGCCCCGACATGGGTAGTGTTACTTGGGCCTGCCTGTTTAGCCAGTGGTGCAAGGTGGGGGTGATGTTCTCATGCCAATATGGGTTCCCAAAGACGCCTGATACCACCGTGCATTCGTCGTAGGTGCACCTCTCGTAGCGCGGTATGAGTCTGGTTATGGACTTTAGGATCCATTGTCTGTAACTTTCTTTAGAGTTTTCAATGAGGGGCAAGATTGTGTCTTTGCCTAGTATGGCCATTGAGATCTGCAATTCAATCAAGTTAGATGAGAATGGGAATGATCTACATGCATATGGGACTCAAGTAGGACAGGCCCGCACAAAACAATAGAAGCCCGGTGCTCATTATTGCAACCCAAAGGTTGTATGTTCAAGTTACGACGCTGAGAAAGAGAAACAAGAGTAAGAAATATTCTATAAATTAGAGTGATAGTGGATTTAAAGTTCGTTTGGCAAACCCGATCTATCTGAAATGATTTTGTTTAAAATAGAGCTTTCTTATTCTTAGAGAGAAAGGCACATACACTTTTCTAAACATCCTAAAGCATACAAACGCTTCTTTGAATTAGTTTTAAGTTAAATAGACCAAAAAGTAGACTTGCCAAATGATACTTTCCTATTCCTTATTCAATAGTTTTAAATGTTGGGGTGCAATTCGTGTGGGAAAGCCTAAGACATTGGATTCCTCGCCCAAATGAAAATGCAATTTGGTATGAGTTCCCTCAGTTCAGGCTCGGGCCCAAGATTAGGCCTGGGTCCTAAAATGAGAGTGAAACCCAGTTTGGGTAAAGGAAAAACTAAACTGTGGGCACTACCCATTTGTAATACAATCAAGGCCTGGTTAAAACTCACTACCCAATTCTGCCCACCCCCATTGCACTGCTAATTAAATGGTGTCATTCTAGTTTGCTGTTGGATGACTGTCAATCCATGAAATGTAGGTATTATGAGACTCTTAGTTCAATATATAAGTAGGCCCCATAAAGTTTGTTGTGGTGTAAGCCCCCAACTTGGGTTTACATGAAATGCACCAAATCATAGTAATCAACTAAAATTTTGCAACTTTGTAAAAAGATTTAGAGTTCTTACATGGATGAGAGGAAGTGTCAGCTTAACTAGGTTTAGCTTGGTGAGCTTGAAGTACATTGAAGAGTTTGTGCATGACAAAGATGCTATATTGACTGGAGAGATATGACCACCCATCAGTGCCATATGGATTGATAAGCCTCCAGCACAGTGTGCAATCACATGGATTTTAACAGACGGCCCATGCAACTCACATACTTTTGCAATTGCTGCAATCAAAGACATAAACAACAGAGTCAATTCTACAAAAACATTTATTCTAAATGCAAGCATGAAATATGGATTAATTCAAGGATTTGGCGGGCCGCTAGAGGAGAAACCAAATTCACATAGGTGGAACCAGACTTTGATGATGATGATATTTTAATAAAAGGAGCTACTGATTTGAAAAGTTAGACCATTAAAAGGGTGTACGTGGTCAAGCAAGTTCAAATCAAATCTACACATGTTGGTCCACCTTCCAAAGAACTGAACCATTAAATTGTAACCTCATCATGTTTGTCTATGATATGCTCGGGCTCTTCTTCAAAGAAAGCAATATCAATTATTAAATTGAATAAAAACATTATCATAACATTAATTACTAAAAAAATTATTAGCATGTGATTAAACCACATTTTTTTTTTTAACAAAACATTGCAATGAATCATGGATCTTCATAGGCCTTCAAAGTTCACATGGAACAGAAATATCTATTCTATTACTATGCTTAGATAAATTACAATTCAACATACAGTAAACAAAAGGAATTTTATGTTTAATTACCTGATGGGATGTCATACTTTCCAATATCATCCATTGTAAAGTCATTTGCAGGATTAGCAGGATGCAATCTCGGTTGAAGAAGCCATGTCTCATATCCTTCATCAAGTAAGGATCTAACCATATCTCTAGGCTCAGTTGGCAGACAATAAACATCATGAACATACCCATTGATTAAGAAAGCAGGATATGGTTTCTTTTCTCCATCAGGTATCCATTGCTTGCAAGTGATGCCAAATCCATCACCTGTATATATAGTTAACACAACACCCTCATGAAATCATCCAAACAATAGAAACTTTTTTTTTTCCTCAACACTCTTGTGGAGTGATAAATTACTAAAAATAAAAAACTTTCAAGAAAAATTGCAATACCTGTTGTAATCTCATGAAGAATACTTGGTGGGTAAGATTTGAAGGACATGTTGAAGGAACTTGAGTCTGAATGGAGTAATTGTGGTGTCTGCAAAATATATTCCCAAGAATTGGTGTTTTGGAAAAGAAAAGAAAATAGACAACAGTAACACTAAAATAATAGAAACATTTGTCTCTAAAATAATAATGCCTTAAGAGAAAGCTGGGCCACTGGTAGGGGTGTCTCATGCCTAGGTATCGATCCCTGGGCAAATAGGTAGTCTCACAAAGTTTGTACTACTAACCCAACTAGCCAAAAATAAAAAAAGAGTATTACAAGCCAATACCTCCTTATTCCAATCAGGGCTCTAAACTGGTTATCCTGGAGGACTTTGATGTCTCTTACCACGTGAGTCGTTAATTTAAAAGCATATATGTATAGCTTCCTTAGGTTGGAAAGAAAGCAAAAGAGTATCAGGGTGTAAATTGAGTCAGGCCAATCCTGAACCAGCAGGGCCCCTGAACCAGGAGGGCCCAGGTTGAGATTGGACTTCTTCATGTTCCAGTCAGATTAGGGCCTGTTTCTGAAACCCACATGATATTTTGTTTGGTCTTGAGCCCCAGGTACCCAAATTCAACCCAATCACCTGACTTATAACAAAAAGTAACAAAAAAGAGAATCTACCTTTTAAAAGCATACAAATCCTAAATTTCAGGTATCTGAAAGAACATGAGTCAATCCAACTCAACCTGAATCGATCTTCCATAGGAAATTTGCAATTTGCGTCGGACTCGGGTTGAATATCTACGGGCTTCTTTTCGTTTCGGATTCGGGTTTGGGTTTACTACTAAGCAATTTGGGTTAGGCAGAGGTTGGGCCCTGCCCGACCCAACACCCCCAAGTTGCAACCCCACTTTGGCCAACTCTTGGAGACAACGGTAGATAACATACCAAGATGCCCAACTGTTTATTTCTTCTGCTGGAACTATGAGAGGCTTTCTGTACTTGTTGTTCCTATTTATAGTGCAAGAAAAGAAGCCAAATTCACAAGAAAAGCAACTCACAAGAAAAATGCTTGTTACCACATGATTAAGGTATTAATTTTTTTGATAACCACATGATTAAGGTATTATAGCATGGGACATGCTCACTAGTAAAAATACTTTTCATAGAAGTAGCTAAAATCATGTGATTTAGGCCATTGCCACTAGAAAATTAAAAAGTACTATAACTGGTCTCTTGAGTGACAGCCCATGTGGGACCCACTTTGATCCCCTTAAGTAGTACCCCATTGTTGAAGGCGGCAACTGTGATTTATTGGCGGAAGACGAAGAGCAGCAATGATAACAGATTTGCACCCCCCTGCAAGCGATATACACGTAAGATGTGCGTCGTGGACATACGCCAGAGGTTAAATATTTTCCGGACCAGCCACTCCGGATCTAGCTTGACTTGCGTGAGCGCATAGAGCTCATGGCAAAATGCTCTGAAAGTCTTTAAAGTATATAGGAATAAAACAACATATAAAGCCTTTTGAATATTTTGAAACACCCAAAAAAACCCAACATTAAACTCATTGGCCTCTCCCTAGTTTTTGCGAAACAGCAAAGATTCAGTTTGCTATTCATTTGGAGCCTTCGGATATTCAAATAATTCATAGCTATTGACATTCCTACTCTCAACGGTACCGACTTAAGAAAATGATGTTAGAGATTATGTTTAGATTGTTCGAAATTATAGGGATAAATTGAGAGTTTGAATTTTAACTTATTATCTTATCAGTGTATCTCTTATGTATAAATTGAGGAGTCTATATGTCAATAGATTCCACGATGAATTTTATGGAATGCATCGACTTATTTAAAGTTCTTTAAATGATATATGGTCGCACCTTCCATTATATGGCCCCAAACATAAGATGATTATGATGCATTTATGAAGTATTGAAATCCCATGCTTAAGAAAAATATACTTCTTTTTCATGCTCTCCAACCATAAAATCTTTTCTTGCAGAAATCAGTATGTTTGATATTAACATGAGAAGAGCATGCAACCATATAATATTGACATGCATGCCAAAATCAATATCTATTATTGTAACTTGTATGGGTGTAAACAAGTGAAGCAAAGCTGTTCTTAGCCCAACTTGATTTTGGGTTGAAACATTATACAAGTCGGCACATGTTGAACATAGATTAGATGTTACTAGCTAACTTGAACTTATCTACATAGATTGATGGCTCCTTAATGAAATTTGTAGGCCCAGAGGATGTGGATGAAAATAGTAAGGGTCAGATTTTAATAAGTACAACTTATCTAAGAATTTACATCGCTGTCCCCAACTTCGATAACTTTGATAACAGTAATATAGTTGGGACAAGTTATTAATGATGATGATGACCAGCTGACTTTAATTTGATTTGACAAAATGCATATCAGCGCTTTGACTCAAGTTAAGCCTCTATATTTTATAAAATATGATATAAGAGCAGTTTTTCAGATAGCTGATCTTTTCTGTTGCAGCTTTTATGGGCTTCATATAGGTGCCCACCATTTATCAAACAAATCCCTTCACACAGATCTTACCTGCTTGATTGACACTAATTCTTAATCTTCGTACTGGTTAGAGCTTTGGTTAAAATTGCACCAATATATATCATTTAAACTTTGATAACCTAGGATCATCTAGTAGACTTGTATGTTTAGAGCTTTGGTCACTATTTGATTATATCGCACTAAAACTTGCACTAATATGTCCCATTTAAACTTAAACTTCAACAACCTAAAATTAAGGGATATGATCATCTAATCATTTTGTGATATAGTACTGTATTTCTTTAATCCATGTTCGAACTTTTTTCATTGTTATACCTTTGTTGGTTGTCCTACATTAAGGTGGGTCCCATGGCAGACAGGGTGGGTTTTTTTTTGATATGGAAAGTCTGGTTTTTGGGTGCCTGTAAGTTTGTAATAAGCCAAAGAGGACATGACATGACTTCAACTTTAAGAAGTAGATCTCAATCGAGTCTGGCAGACTTAGCTTGTACATTCTGAAGAGCAATATTCATGCTCATCTAGCTAGGGACAACTTACAAATAACCAATTTATTATGATTCAAAATTTTTAATCTTCACCTTACTTGCAATGGGATTGTAAATGGGCATTTCATTATTTGAAGTCTTCGGTTCCAAATAAAGCGGGTATCAAATATAAGTTTTGGATCATATACAAAATCGGATTGGTTATGAATCCAAGATACAGGATCCAAAACATTTGGATCTGAAACGAGATCCTTTTATTTTTTCTGACTTGAGGACTTACAAGTACATTCTCGCATATTTTTTTTTTTTAAATATAGGTTTTAAGAGTCTAACTAGCTTGAGTAATATTCATATATGATAATGGAAAACATTCATGTGCACCTATCTTTCACCATATTATGACGATGGACAACATAGTGGAGCTGACTTTATGATCCATCTGAACCATCCACACACATGGGATCCCTTGATTTACATCAGATCCATCGAGTTTTCATTGATCCGAATGAATTGGACCGTTGGATCGAGAGTCTAAATCTTTTCTTCAATAAAAAGTCGTTAAATTTGTGGGCCACGGATGAAGGGGTTAGAAGCATGAGATTGACCCTAAACTTGATAATGGCACATCCAAGATGTCTCTTTTCAATCTCTCAAGTCCCAATAGTAGGGCTCTAAGTGCCCCCTATCAAATTTGTCCCTTACCATGTGGTGAGCGATGGATGCATATGAATGTTCTTCTAAGAATATGTGACCTTGAATTTAGCTCAAATCAGAATAGATGGAAGAAAATATTTATCCTCACATGATAAAATATTGAGAATGATACGTGATGCACCAACAATGATAGATTATTGAGATTTTCACCTTAGCACGGACGGCTAGTAAACTAAAAACTATTGTCCCCAAACCGTATAAGGGATTTGATCCAGCAAGACTCCGTGAGAATTTTTTTGTGGGGCCCACTGGGGTCCCATTTTAAGATAAAACCGGTGGAAATTGGAAGATCTATATGGGATCACCCCACACTACAAGTCTAAACCCAAAGTGCCATGCATTCAAAATTGCGCTATCCCAACCATTTCCTAAGAGGAGTGGGTCCCACGGTCATATTGACTGATCAATATGATGGTGGCCCATTTGAGATTAAAGTGGAATTTCGCCCAGCACCAATCAATGTTCTGATAGTAATTTTGAATGGCTGGGATTTTATACATGGGTCCTAGCAATGGATTTCAGTCCTAGAATCAGACAACTCTACGATTCACTGGCCCAATCAGAGGATCCGGATCCCTCCTCAAAATGCCCCAAATGACACCCAAAAGACTTCTCCTTTGGCGGAAGGAGAAGAAGAAAAGAGAATCTGTTCTAATTGCGAAGGTACGCAACTGCAACGATCTTTTGGTTGCTATTTCTACTTTAAAAATCGAATCTTTAGAAGGAAACCCATTTCATCTTTTCACTGTAATGAGCTCAGTTTGATGGGGTTCCCAGATCATGATTTGGGTTCGTTTTGGGTTTTCTAATTTTTTGGTATTGATGCTGGAAAATTTCAATTATGGGTAGTATTAACATTCATTGGATTGTTATTGGTTTGGATTCAATTAGCGTTTGGATGTAGTAGACTTAGTAAGTAATTTGGATACTGGAACTGAAAATCCATTACTAGCACAATCACGAAGTGTTGTTTTGGGGTTGGTGTCTTGAGAACCACCCACCTTATGCTGTTTTCTATATTCCATGCTGCCCCAAATGCACAGTGGAACGGATATTTCACTCATTCTGTGAAATATTTAGGTTGTTTGTGATATGGGTTGCATCCAAAGCGATTGCATCCTGGGAGAATGGAATGGAAGTATGGTAATTTTCATCTTTGAGGGGTATACTTTTTAAAAAAAAAGCTTAAATGATCTAAGTTTATGCACTTCATCTAATATTAAATCAGAGTAATCTCACCTCTCTCATGCCATGACATATTTCAAAGGGACTAACTCATCTATCCAACTTACTTCCATGATTACTTGGAATATGCACTAAACAAACATGTCAAAAAGTATCCCATCCTAGATGTTGCAATTTGATATACATTTTTTCTGCTAATAATTTGGTATACATTTGCTTCGATAGCGGATGCAATAGTTGGGTGTGAGGATTTTTATTTATAATTTTAATAGGGATGTGATTAATAGAGCAGTAAGAATGGCATCAGGGCAACAGGAATCAGGAACACAAAATAGTTTCTTGCTTGCACCCATTTTGTCTTGGAAAGTGCAATTGGGTGGGTTTGTGACCGGACAAATTTATAGCAGTTGTGTTTTGGATCTGATAAATGAAAGGCACACCTAGGTTTTTCACTAGGAACTTAATGTCTTAAACACGTACCTGATATAGTTTCCTTCTTTGGCAAGTATGAGTTTAAAGAATATCCAAATCAATTTGAAGATGGTATGGAACTGCAGACCTTGTTATTTGTGTCGCTTTATGTCACTTCATCTGTCTCTCCCACTCCCATGCCCAATCTCAGTTATGTTTTGTTCTTGGCTTCTAACATCTTCTTCTGCTTTAATATGAAACTTATAGAGTAAATCTTAACTGTGTCTATTCTAGTTTTCATATTATACTATTTGCCTTATTTAGCTTTTCGAGCATTGTTTCCCTAGTTCATGGCTCCTATTGTTTGTGCAGTGGTGAGCCTACAAAGCATGGGGAAGTTTCATTACTCCTGTAGGCCGTAGGGGATGACCAACTGATCCCATTACTTAATTTTAGACATTATTTCATATCTCACTCCTCACCATGTCTCTACTTCTGTTGCAGGTTCCAAGAAGGTGCACCTGTTTTTCTTTTTAAGTGAAAGAGTGCTTTGCCAGTCGGATGGATATCAGTGAGCAAAAAAGTAAAGCTTTTTCTTTACTCAGTATATTGGCAAGGATGGCATCATACAGTCGGATATGCATTGGAAGTGGCATAAAAATCAGAGATCACTTAGATGGGTTATAGTTCTTTTGGATGCCTTTTGCCAAACAAGATTGATGATTGGCTTTGATAATGATTTGGGTAAAACGGTCTATAAGTTAGTATCCCATCGAATGTGGTTTCTTGTTTTTCGGTACTCCAAATGCCTAACAGAATGTATAACTTATTTGGTGCTGTGATATTTGTTGTGTCCAAACCTACTGTCATGCCTCTATTCTTTTCTCTATCTATCCTTTTATTTTCTTTATGGCTTTGGGAAGCTTGATACAATGTAAGACACCATCCATTATGTAGTGTGTGTTGTATGGGTTTGAACCTGTGTAAGTCATACTTGAACTCCCTATAAGCAGTCCCTAATGCCCTATTGCTGCTAGCTATGATACGTGAATACTTGTACAAGCCCAATGTATCTGTGTCCAACTGATATGACACTTATATTGGTATTCGATACTGTACCGATACTTCTAGGATGTAAGTTTAACATATCTTGTGGGACTTTCCAACACTCCCCCTCACGTGTAGGCCCAACATATTTCATGGACGGGCCTGCCACGTGGGCTACACGAGAACGACAGGATCAAAACCTGCTCTGAAGGAGAAAGGAGAGGAAGAGGAAGAAGAATAGTGGAGAGAAGGTCATGCATCACTTGATGATCGACAATTCTATTTATATTCATATTAGACCTTAATCAAGGCTCTAAATATGTCAAGATTACAAATCAGAATAATGAAGAAAGGAAAGAATACAAATCAGAATAAATGAAAGAATGGAAAGAATATATCCTCGACTATACAAGGAAATAAGAAGAGGGAAATAAACTGTATATGTTAGATATAAATCTAGACCATATCCCACGTGTGGGATTTATACATGGGCCTTGATTGGCTGTGCCTTCTTAAGGCCTGTTATCTTCTACATATCTTGCTTAACAAGTCCTTTATTTCCTATAGTTCTTTTAATTTTCTTACTTCTCAACATGAAAAATACTAGAAAAGAACGTAAACAATGGTAATTTCATTGATTTAAAAGTGTTCTAAAGAAAAAAAATTAGGAAACCTATATCCGTATTCGTGTCCTAGATTTTCAAAAATGAGAAATCATATCCCCAATCCTCATAGCAATGTTTGTATCCATATCTGGGCATCATAGGCCGCTAGGACAATACATGGTCATTTACCAAAAGCTCTTTGGTTATTCACCAAAGATGCCACTACAGCAAAAGCACAATTGAAGTTTTTAAAGCTGTATGGTCATTTACCTGCTGTATGGTCATTTACCTCATGCAAATTGTAGAATCACTATGCTTGACGGCTTGAGTAATGAGATAGTATAGGTTAACTAAATCTGTTCCACAACTGCACTTGGTGACACTTGAGTCACAACTTCTGTCAGAAAGTGTTTGAAGTTGAAATCTACATAAAGAATCACCAGAAAGCTAAAGTTGAGGTCAACAATGACTTGTGAAAATTGTGTTACTCCGTCAACATCATCACTGGTAGAGATGTATCCCACAGGGATGGCTCATCAGTCACACACTTGTGCCAATTTATTCCCCATCAAGACAATTGCATTTAGGACCTCCATTACCCACTGAACACAAGTTGACATTTAGCAATCTAAATTGTCCCAGTGAAACATTCTTTATTACTTGTTAGAACTGCCATCTCTGTATATTTAGAGAGCTATGCAAACCTTCTTCATGTTTGCTTATTGTGCTGCAGGTGAGGTGACCAGTATACCTGGTCTCTTTTCTGTTATTATGTGAAACCTCTTGAACTAGTTAGGTTATTGGTTACACCATCAAAACTCAAAATCCCTTGATTATGAAGAAAATCCTAAGATTAGCATCACTTTCTTCAAGAAATCAGGCCCAAGTTGTATTCATTTGGCCCAAATTTCTTGAGGGGTCAATCTGTAGCATAAAAGATCTTCGAATCTTGGTCTAGGTGGTTGTTGAGGCCTAACTTAATCAGTCTTCACTCTTCAAGGAAGCGCAATAGAGGATCCTTTAGCAGCTGGGTGTGGCACATAATTTTTATTTATTTATTTATTTTTGATATCTTCCTTTCTTCCCTGTGAGCTTGCTCATGGTGATTTTGGGGGTTTGGCAATGATCATCCTTTAAAATCTGTGTGTTCCAATATGCCATGTGCAAAAGGGTGTGGACAATAATCGGGGGCCAACACATGGATCAAAAGAGAGTCAAAACATGTTTGACTTTTTATGAAGTTGTATGGTGTAATGAAGCATCATTCACATTGTTGGGAATCTTGTGCTTCACAAACAGACGCGACATATTGGAGGAGACTACCATTTTATTAGGGAGAAAGTGGTAGCTAACATTATTTTTGCTATATATGTTAGGTCAGGGAATTAGTTAACTGACTTCTTTGCAAAAGCGTTTGGAAGAACTAGATGCTCAGGGGTTTTGAGCAAGCTTGTCATGAACAATATCTATTCACCGACTTGAGGGGAAGTTAAGCGGTATCTCTATGTAGACAGGTGTTTTTTGTAATTATGTAAGTTCAAGGGTGTTTTTGTCATTTTTCTTAAGTACACTTATTAATAAAATAACATTTAGTCATGTCAAACTCATACACAACTATTATCCTTATTTTTTCCTCATATTCTTCATCCATTCTCTTTTATCTTATATCTCCGTCAACTTAGTTTCTTCTATTTCCCGACATGGCACTTATTTTTTCTTATGCCCAGGTCTTAGCATTTTCAGTTCTATTTTGGGGGTTGTAGATATTTTTTTTTACATACATTGAGATATACTTATATTATGTTGTAGTCCTTAATGATACCCGGATACTTATACAAGCCCAATGTATCTGTATCGAACCGATATGACACTTGTATTGGTACCTGATACTGCACCGATACTTTTAGGGAACATGTTTAACATATCCTATTTGTAAAGTCCTTTATTTTATATAGTTCTTTTAATAGTTTTACTTCTCACAATTAAAAAATGCTAGAAAGGGACGAAAACAATGATAATTTCATTGATTCAAAAGTGATCCAAAGAAAAAATTAGGACACCCCGCATCCGTGTCCTAGATTTTGAAAAGTGAGAAGCTAGATCCCTGATCCCCGTATCAGTGTTTGTATCCATATCTGTATCTGGGCATCATAGTATGTAAAATTATTTCTTCGAGGGGCCCTAATGTGAAAAACCATAGAATTTTCAAAAACTTTGTCCATCCCCTGCTTGCAGACCCACCTTGCCCCCATCCACCTCTGCATTTACTTTTTCACTTGATATAGATTATTTTTTGTCATAAAGAAAGCATTTTAACTTTTAAGACAGTACTGACACATTCTTTAACTTGTGTGTTGATGGATTTTGAACACCCCACTTTATCGTTGATGGATTTTGTTGTCCATGACATGTGAAGCATTTTTGAATTGCAGAGGTTGGAATAGGCCTCATAGGCTTTGGCATCTTTTTCACATTGCTGGGTATTGTTCTCTTTTTTGATAGAGGTTTGCTTGCTTTGGGAAATGTAAGTCAACTTGAGCTGCTCAAAATTTTGAACACCCCACTTTATGAAATATTTGTCACAGTTTTCTTTCTTTGCTTTCTTGTCAGATTATCTACTTGTCTGGGGTAGCTGTTATACTCGGTTGGCGATCAACAGTGCAACTCTTTACAAACAGAATGAACTACAAGGTATTTACAAGGAAGACTTAAATCTACCCTTTGTATCTTGTGTATCCTTTGGCCAAAATCTGGTGTTCATTGAACTTGAATTTTGAGTATCTTGCTTTGCATTCTGTAGAATCCATGGTTTAAAAAATTGGCTGTATCTGAGTCAATGCTTGGCCACTAGCAAGTTGATTCAACCTCAGATACACATAAATTTCTGAGTTGTTATAGATATAGGGTTTATTTCTTCAATTTTTTGTTTGGAGAGGTTGAGGAGGTCTCTTACATGTTTTTTTTTTCGGGGTGTTTTGAAGATTCAAACTAATTTCCTTGCCAGAGCCAATAGAGGTTATATCCTTAAGAACATAAATAATGAACCTCAAAGCCAAACAAGGTATCCATAATTACTTAAAATTATTAAAAACAATTAAAACACGATGAGTCATTGAACTATATAGTTACATGAAATTTACTAAGCTTTTATATGGGTTTTGTGTGTGATTAGTTGAGTCAGCTTGACTTGAAAGTGACCAAGTTGCATCCTTGGTCCAAATTTTAAGACCATGTTAGTAGCCCTATGAACCTTTATGCCTTGCATTCCTCAGGTACAAGGCTGCAATACAGCTATGACTTGCACTTATAGTGATCGACATCAATGTTGAACAACTCAAGCATTTGCATTTTTCATTGGTTTTACATTCATAGGTTGTCTCAATGTCCCTTATGAGACCAAATACTTGGCGATGGCTGCGGATCTTGATGGCTTTTAAGGAGTTTTAGACATTAATGGTGAATAGGTTTTTTTTCCTTGATTAATTTTTCATTTTTAGTATGTTTAGACAACCCAAATGATCCCAGAAAGTTGGGGATGCTTACTGATCTTGCTTGTTCGCTTATGGCTTTCAGCCAGCCGTTTAAATGAAACATCCTTTCATTTTCTTGCAGGGCTCTTTGTCCTTTCTAGTGGGACTCTTTCTCATATTTGTTCGCTGGCCTATAGCCGGTATCGTTTTCGAAATATATGGGTCAATTGTTCTCTTCAGGTTAGGTTTTGTTCTTTATTTGCCGAGTCATATGCCAACTTTCCCATGATCTTGACCTTCTGATGTATTAACTTCTCTTTCTTAATTTTACCAAAAAACAAAAAAAAACAAAAACAAATCTCTTTCTTGCAGTGGTTTTTGGCCTTCCGTCAAGGTTTTCCTATATCAAATACCAGTTGTGGGATGGATTGTGCGCTTTTTCTTGTGACTGGTAATTCCACTGTTTACATATTTGGTTTTCATGGCAGGAACTTCATTCTGTGCTTCCATTTGTTTTTTTCTTTCTTTTCATCAATTATTTTATGTTTTGTAAATTGCAAACCTTTTCCGTTGCAGATTATCGATCTCTTTTGGAGGGCTTTCTCTGACATGCCAGTATCCAATGGCTGCCGTCTCTTGTGCTGTTTTGTATGCCAATGTACTGATGTGCTGCCTTTAATCATCAAGGCTACTACATCAACTGACTCAGCATGAGCAGCCTTGACTGGGTGATATAGTTAGGAACTTAGGATTATCATGCAATTTGCTAGTAAATTGTTTTGGCCTTAATAACAAATGAAGGTATTTTCTGTAATACAAATTATCTCTTGGTTGTATCACATTTATTGTTTTATAAGCTAACAATAGAGTCCTCGATCCTTATAGCTGTTTTGATTGCCAGTTGATCCTATATATTCAAAATTCTACACTATATTGAGAAACTCATTACCGATTAAAAAAAAAAGAAGTAACTGATGCAACCCAATTTGAGTTTATTCAGATCGAAGAAGCCACCCAGCAGCCAAAGTATATAATGAAGGCTGAAAGCTTGGTTTTCCAGTTTAGAGGAGGACCCTGCCATGTAACTCAAGGTGATTTAATTGTGTACATGCACAATTTACTTAAGTGAAAGAAATTAGCACATGCGTAATTACTAGTTAATTTTAGGAGTCTTTAAAAACCAGAATCTCGTGTTTTTTGAGAAATGATCATCTCTTGAGTGTCAAGTGACCTTTGAATGACATAAAATTAGTTGTCTTGATGAGTTATTCAGTTACTTATCCAGAGGTCAGATTTCTCGTGGTTTTTGAGAAATGATCATAGCCAGAGTTCAAGTGATAGTTGCAATTATTACTTGATTTGAAGAAATTATGGCCCGTTTATTTGTAAGGTGTGGTCTAATATTGAGTTTGAGTCTCTGTTAAGAGTCTTAGTGGGAGTCATCTGTAGTAGTTTGAGTTGTCTTTGAAGTTAGAAAACTTTGTGCAATAACATTAAGGGGTGGTGATAAACAAGCCTCTAAGTATTGATGTAATTCCTCCTTCAATAAGATTGAATACATTTTTTTAATTGATTTCTTTAGTGGTGTCAGTTCATTTGGATGTATGATTGCTTGAAGCTTGATTTTGGGTATTGTCAATCTTCTCAATCCTCCTGTCTCTTTTAATAGGTGTCCTAGCATACTAGCTCAGCCACAGCTGACCGACCTACATCTTTCCCAAACATCACCTGCTTGTTGGATTGGTTCAATATATGTGATGCAATCGTCTAATGTGGGTGAAGATTAACTTGCCTGATTCACAATCTGTATTTGTGATGTGTTTTGCAATGTAGCATGGTAGAAAGTAATGAACATCTTACCATGAAAAAAAAAATCTTGGTTCTGATTACTGATCTACTGCATTTGTCAAAGCTCAATCACTTGTATGTGCATTATGTATTTGTCATTTTAACCTTCTCATAGAAAACTATTGAAGGGATCGACTTTTGTAGTAATTCTCTGACGGCACAAACCTGTGCTTGTGTGTTTTACACTTTTTATATCCACATTTGGCAGCAATGTGGTCACACGGTTTATGATTTGAATTGTATGATTTATTCACCATGTCATGGTTTTTATGATTCATGATCTATGGACGGTAACTTAAAAGCTCGATATCTGCAAATCCCTTCTTTTATTATTTTAATTTGGAAGGCCTTTGAGTCGTTCTAATACTAGACATACATTACCCACAGTTTTAGAGTTGCAAAAAGTTTTGCAAAAACTCAAAACTTCCTCCCATTTGTAGAACATATAAAATGGTTTTGTTGTGTTGTTTTTGCAAGCCCATGAATCAGTAGCTATGCTGGCCTAACACTTAATTTTTTTAAAATTTTATCCTCCCAATCCATAATGCTTCCTTCACACCAGTGTGTAAACGTCCGTTTTGTGAAATCAGTAGCTGTATTGCTTATCATTGAATGAGGGGAAATGCGACCCTCCTAAATGACCCTTTACCCTTGTGAATTGACATGCATCCAGGTGGGTCAAATGGACTGTTTCTCATATCTTTCCTCTGAGAACTCTTAGTGATGATGATTATACATTTCTGAATAATTTAGGGGTCATTTTTTACATATGTAAATGACGTGTGAATCTATTTCATATGCAAATGATACACATTTGGAACATATTCTAATGTTTGTCAAAACCACCATTTTCACATCATTAAATGAGTACACACAACCAATATTCTAGTCTTCTAGATGTATTTGGATGCTTTGTATATTTTTCACAAATTTCTCAAAATCCAAGAAGAATTAAGATAGAAAAATTGCCTCTTTGCCATTTTAGCCACATATAGAAGATGAACAGTTTAGATCATGTATTGGCAGCCCACAAAAGTCCAGAGAATTAGATCTAACGGTTTGAACTTTCTTCACTAATTTCTCAAAATCCATGAAGATATTAGATTTAACACCTTAGCCATTTTTTAGCTATATAAAGAAGATGAATTGTCCGGATCGTAAATTAGGGGCCCAAATAAAGGTTTTTGATGTCCCCTACGGGAGATAGAAATATACCGTAAATTGCATTGTCCCAGCACCTTTTGTGTTTGGGCTTGTGAAATGTTTTCACACCCATGTGGTTGTGAAAATGGAGGTGTGAAAAGAGCCTCATTTTCTCACCTGATTTATGCACCGCATGCATAAATTGCATCAAACAAATGTGAGTTATGCATTTAAATGTTCTGCATATGTTCAATGAGCGCAGACAAATGACTCCTAAGGTCTTATGATCAGTTTTTTTAGTAGTTTAATATTTTCACTACCTTCAAACATTTTATGTTGAAGGAAATTTGTAAGAAATTCGGTAATGAGAAACTTTAGTACAGGTATTACAGTTGGATATTGTGAAATTGTTTCCTTTATTTTTTAGTATTTATGTCAGTATTCTGTCCTGATGATACTGCTAAGCTACCGGGCACATTCAAGTTATCAGGGCTTACGATAGATGATTTGTCTTGTCTTCTACTGTTAAAATTAAGATCCAGCTGTTTGTTGTTTTGTTCAAACCAATCTATCTCTTTGATTTGTGTGGAGGTTTATCTGGCTGTGTTTGCTGAACATATTTATGCTTAGCTTATGTTACCGAAGACTTCTAGTTTTCTTTGATTAAAATAAATAAATAAAATTGGTCCTTTTGCTCCTTGGATATGGCAGAATTTGATGAGTTACATCTATTTTCCATTTCTTTTGACTTTTCATGATCTGGGTCATTGATCTGATTATTTATTTGGGCACTTCACTTGTCAAGGATTTCATGGGTCAGGTTTGTTTCATATCTAGGGCAGTTTATAGCTAGTTTTTTTAGGAATACTTTGGGTAATTGGGTGTATTGGGCCCATTTGCCACCCTGACCCATCTTTCTTTTTTTGCCAGGAAATTCAAGACTACCCCTGCAGTAAAAATATTGGATGAACAAATTTTTTTGGGTGGTTGCAAGTTACTAGAAGTAGAAATCCCAGTCATGTAGGAGAATGGTAAAAACTGCATTGTATTTACCTTTAATTATTATAAGTTGGCAGATGAGTACTATCTTTTAAGGAACTGCTAAACTCATCTTGAAAAGTCAGATACAATGAGGGATTATGAAATGGCAGTAGTATCCAGAATTGAAAGGACCTGAACCGCATTAGTGCTCACTTGGGAGGAGAATCAATGCAGCATTGAAGAACACTTTATTAAGGACTATGGTGTTTGACCAGACTTCCCCTTGAGAATCATTACCATCCATGTGATGGGGGTTTCATGAATTGGGCCATTGATCTCTGTTCGCTTTGTGCTCGGTCGGAGATGGTTTTTTTTTTTTTTTTTTCCATTTTCAGAAATGTGGAATGGGACTTAGGTCTGATATGATTTTTAAGGCGATTATTGTTGCTGTTTGTTTAGTCATTGAGGGGCTCTGCTTGTTGAAGGTCTGAATTGTGATCTAAAACCATGACAGAAACTACTTGATATATCTACAAATTAATACCATCCAGATAAGTTTTGCAGTAGGCTGTTAATTATTTCTGCTTCAATGCTCTGTTCTTTATTTTTTGAGCAATGATATGGAAAGGGATTTTGATGAAATCCATGAAATACTAAAGATGGACCACTTACATTCACACCTTCATGATGATAACACTGTGTGACATTTTAAGATATTTTACAGAAAATGATATGTATTAATTAATGCAAGGTGCAAGCAGAATTTTCATATGAGAACTGACATGTGAACTAGAAAAGGTAAGTGTGTGGAAAGGTAAGTACTCTCACACCAACCATAAAACATTCTAACCCAAGTCACTCACCATCAGCACTATAGCTAGGATCCTATTTATGTGGAATGGAAGTGCCTCACCAATCGAGCTACCGGTAGCTTCCTCTCCAAGGGGTGGAAAAAAACACCCTTTTCTTTAGTGAAATTGTGTATTTCTTATTTATTTCAATCTGATATTTTACCATTTAACTTTATTTATTTTTGGGGGATTTTAAATAACTTTCTCGGTTCAAATCCAAACATAGTGGATTATAGTTATTTGCGAGAGCGGTGAATCTCCGCAAGGGGATTCCCAACATCTCCATTTCTCATTTCTGCACCAAGTGGGGATTCCTTTTTCATTATCTTTATGGAAGAGGGTTCTAAGAGTCTCACAATAAATGTGGCGCACATGTACTACTTTTGGGTTGGAATTATATCCTGAAAATCAGGCTCGATTTCGACTATCCAAACCAACTGCTGGTCCAAAAGTGGGCAGGTCAAGAAGATAATGGTCAGCTTTCCAAATTCAATGGGCTTAAGCTGGTGGTTGGAATTGTCAAATTGGGGAAGGGTCTCTTTCTTCTTATGCTTTTTGGGTAAAACTCTCCATGGAGAATAATTTTCATGGGTTTTCAATTTAGGCTGTTGAATGCTCATTTGAGTCTTTGGTTTTTATTTTAAGTTGTTTAGATTTTTAATGATTTTTTACTGAAAGATTAATGACAAAAATTCCACCTCTAAAAACCACTTCATACTATATTAGTTTATTGGGTCGTTAAAATTTGAATCAGCCTGGCCTGGTTAATTCAGCCCACGTAGGCATATAATTCTATGGGCCGGCATGGATGTGTTTTGCTTTGCCGGGTTAGTTTTGGCTCAACTTAAAATTCCTCAATCTAACCTGTTCTTGGGTTCAGCCAGATCAGGTCGGGTTGGGTTCAGGTCCACCTAAAACTGGATAAGAATTCACCAATTACCGAACCCAACCCAACCCGGCCCAGTTGCAACCCTTTATGTCTATACCTACCTAATCTTTAAGATACACTGTTCTATTAAATGTCTATGGCATGTAGTAATTTATCAATGTTTGAAACTGTTAGTTCATTCCAACATTTAACAAAGCTTAGTAATGAGAAATGATCTCTATCTTCACCTCAAAGAATCCTATAACCTTTTATTCCTCTCATCAATGTGGTAAAGTTGTGGAAAGGTATGGAATTTCATGTGATCTATTTGAACTGTTTTCATGGCCATGTCAAAAGAATTAAAAGAGATTAAATGTTGGAAACACTCTTAAAATGGCTTTGCTTAGCCCTTCGAATTTTTAACCAATTGGGTTGAGGTTATCCACTGGGCTTATTCAAAGCCCAGCTTACTTTTTTTAATTTTATCTTTTTATGACGTGGAACCGGCCGACCCCCTTACGGTTGATCATTGGTAAAACCCCGGATATACAACATTACCCACTAGCACTGTATATCAGGTAAGGGTGAGCCAACGGTTTTGTGATCCAGAGTGTTGATGTATGAGACTTAGGAGACTTGGTTGCAAGACAATCTCTTTTGTCAATATCATTTTTAGATCTTTATAAAATCAATATAGGATTGATTTAAAGAGTTATCTTGAAAAAAAAAAAAAAAAAAAAAAAAAAAAAAAAAAAACCCAACTGTTTTGCGGAAAATAAAAGTAAAATGTCCTACTCTCTCTCCTACAGTCCTGATTGGAACATATATTCCTCCCACCCCCCCAATATTAATGAAACTTTATAAGTAAGTTTTTTACATTGTACCCCTACAAAATTTTGTTTTTTCAGAGTGGCCCCCCGAGGCATATTCCTCTGTCTCCCTCTCTTCACTTAATAAGGATTAGAGACTAGAGAGCATTAATAGGACTGACCATGGTAGTCACTGCAGTATATTTGGTCAGATCTGTTTCTGATGCACATAGATAACGTGTACGTCACCTGCTTCTTTCTAACTGCAGTTGGAATAAATAAATAACATTTCCATTGGTGCCTAGGAAGGGTCCTAGAAATATAAATTCAAAGTTTAAAACACTACTTAGAAGATTTTCCCATGACCACCCTATAATTTACTTAAGCATGTAGCTCTCTCTCTCTCTCTCTCTCTCTCTCTCTCTCTCTCTCTCTCTCTACTCCTTGTAACTGTTAACATAAATAGTTGTTCCTTGAAAACTATAATGAGCAGAGAGTTGCCTATTTGGCTTAAGCAGAGCGGGAAATGGCCTACTCTAAAAGAAAAAAATGATGATTTACAATTGTAGAATCAAACAAATTTTGGCATCATAGATGCTTCTTTAATAACATGTCAAATCATAGGTGTGTAGTAGGAATATGGTTTAATCATAAGACCTTAAGAAAATAACATTTATTCTTAATTCACAAACCTACTAAGTAGGTGATTAGGAACCATTTTTCATCAAAATTGAAACTATAATGGTGATATTTTGATAATCTATTGTTTTTCAATTGAGAAAAGCAATATTCACCAAACCCCAATTGAGGATATATACAGGGCTAAGTTGTTGATGATGAAGAAAGAAAAATTCCAACCCCATATGTCAATGCTTGGGGTTCTTATTTTGAATAGATTATTAGCTGAAAGCAACTAGGATTGAATGGTCCTAACCATCTTTTTTACTCACTAAATCCGCATCCTTCATGTTGTGGGCCTCATTTTGAATGGAGTATTTGCTGAAAGCAACTGGGATTAAATGGCCCTAACCATCTTTCATTACTCACTAAATCTTAGACCAAATGCCTATTAGTATTCAACTGCACATCTAATTGTGTAGGCAACAATACCCCAGATGAAATTGAAGAGAAGTTGATGGAAAGGGACTGAAATCCGTAATGAAGTTGAAGGTGACAAAGAAATGAATTTATAGGGCATTGAATGAGTTCATGTTCCAACAGCTAAAAGAGAGGTGCAATAATTTATTGTTGCTGTTGGCGCTGTTGGAAGGACCATATACCTGCTTCATTTATTCATGGGGCTCCTATCTTTCTTTTAGGGGAGATACACTGGATCATATTTAAGCACACTTAGCTGTACACGTGGCATACATAAATGTTAATCTAGGCTGTTCACATCGTGGGCCCCATCTGCAGATGGATCTTGATTTGTTGATTAACCTGCTTCATTTGTATCATTCACCACTTTGACATTTTAGGAGTAATTTAGTTCTTCATCCAAAAGTGGCCTGTAAAATGCCTTACTAGTTATTCCTGAACCAAATTGAAAAGAACAAGCCTTTGTTCAACAAACAAGGTCCTGTGGCCTTGTGGGTTTCAGTTTTTAGAACTTGGGATTGGTTATTATGACTATATTCTTGGGCTTCCTTTTTTAAACAAATTAGGGTTTAGATGTAGCCATGAATGCTCCCATTGCCTGTGGCTTTTCATGATTCATGATATTTAATGCCGTAGGTATAAACTTATTAGGATCCAAGTAAGATGAAGTGTGTGAAAAATGGCTGAGATTTCAGTTTGAGATGGAAACATTTGGCCTGAAATTGGCTCCATTAAATTACCCAAAACGGTCCTTTGGGTGATTCCTCTGCCCCTGTTTATGCAAATAATTGGACTAACCATTGGAGGGGTCATTTGGGACCCGCCCAGCGGTCAGTTGAATGTGGGAGTATGTAGGTCCACCATGGATCGTAAAAGACCTAAAAGTCGCCCGGGTGGAATGATGATGATAACCATGAAGTTGAATTAAGGTAAATCAGAAAAGTTTGACTGACCACAGATAAACTAAGATCAAATTTTTGGTTATCATCATCCAACCTAGAAGTCAAGGTAAATTAGGATGATGGAAATCAGTTTGTTCTGAGAGGTGTAAGGAGAATGGAACCACTTGATGTTGCAACCTTAGTTTCTCAGATATATTGAAAACTTATCTTATCTCAGTATTGACGTAGGCACACTGTTGAACCAACATGTAAAAATTGCTTTATTCTTCTTGTTTGCCTTTTGATTTGTTGCACCGCGATATTTACCACCCGAAGAGTAAATGATTCAGCATCATGCATGTAAGTCTAAACATAAAGCATTTAATGACAGATCACTTCCAATTCAAATAGAGCTAGTATTTATCAATAGAGATCTATGATTTAAACCAGTTTTGATGGGTACCCCACATGATAATTTCTCACTACTTCTAAAGTGAAGGAAAGACATAATTCTTGGTAGTTTGGTTATGAATTTGTTGTGGTCAAGAGGTACAAGAGTTTGGTATTTAGATGTGGTTGTGTTGGGTGATCTTTTGAACGCCAAAGAAAAGGATTTAGACCATTGAAGTTCATTACACTTGTCACCTTTAATGCCTGGCCTGTCCACCTTTTAATGGGTTTGATGAAGGCCATTTAAGAACCCTCCATAGTACATTGATCCGCTCTTCCATGAGCCTTTCAATTGTATAAATGTAACATGCATGCCTTGAAGTATCAACCTCCCTCACCTGCCCTTCTCTTGTAAGCAAGCTTTTTCTCATTGGGTCCTTTTGGTTATGTTCATATAAAGATAGAATTAGTAGATATTGAAGATGATGGTCAAGGAGTTTACATTTCAACAGAGAGGGGTTTCTTCTCGGAAGGAGGAGGACAAGGAGGGGAAAGAGATGAGGCATTGGAGAGTGATGGAGAGCCCAGAGCTTTCATTGGGTCCATCTGGACTAGCCGGAGAAAGTGCCGATGGTTTCTCACCTATGTTGGCGGTCAATCATTGTCGGAAGAGGAAGTCTCCTTGGGATCACTTGAAGAGTGACCACCCCATGATTCAAAGTGGTTTTCAGCTTCAGCCTAAGAAGCCTTTAGATTGGGAGCAATGCCTAGATTTTGAAGTATCTCTCTCTCTCCCTCTCTCTCTCTAAGTTTTTCTCACATATCGCACCATCTCACTAGATTGTTTCTCATACACACAACACGTTTATATGTCATCGTTATCATAGTCTTATCCCATGGATCTGGAGTTGGCTTAATGTGTCCTATTGAAGAGACAAGTAAAAAACTCTATCTAAAAATTCTACTATTGGTTTTTGCGTAGCATCAGTTTGTGAATTTCGAACTTCAGTTGGTATCACTTAAAGAACCTTGAGTTGGTTTTCTGGGAGGGGATAGTTTATGATAATCATGTCTGTTAATATGGACACACATATACAAGATAACTTTGTATGTTAAATCTGTGACCAATAGAGCATTATTGTAAGCTTTAGCAACCAGATAATCCTGCCATTTGCTTGATGGCCTATCAGATGATAGAGAGTTCATCTGATGGGTCTCACTTGGTCACTTGGATAGGCCTCCTCTTCTTCTTTTTTTTCAGTGTCACTCATTTGATTATCCTATTGTCAGCCATCTTGGGCCCAAAAAGTACTTTGGATATTAGTTGGGAGTTGACAGCCAACAGTTGGATGGTTAGAATCATCTGATCTGATTTTTGTGCAGTGGCCTATCAAAGGTTGGCTAGAAGTATGAATGATAAGTACTAATTGTTCTTTTGGTACCTCTTGCAGGAAGGAAGAATGTACTACATGAATAGAAACACATCAAAGAAGACTTGCTACTGTCCCAAAGACCAAAAGCTGGACTTGGACCTAAACATCTCAACACTCTCCAACTCCAATGAAAAGGGCTCTGACTTTCTTGAAGATCCAAAGAAGCCCAGCAATTCAAACACCAACATGGTTGCAGTTGCATGTTTCAAGTGCCATCTCCTTGTAATGCTCCACAGATCCTCTCCAACTTGCCCAAATTGCAAGTACTTGCACTCGTTTCCTACCCGACAAGGCCCGCATCCAAACACTACAACAAGAAGGCCCATGGAAACACTAAGCCTACTAAATTGAGAAGGCCCAAAAGACTACAAGAATAGGATGATCAGATGATGCCTAACAACTGGGCCATGTTTAGTTTTTGCTAATGTAACAAGGATATATGGTATAGGAACGTATCTGATGTTTTAATGTAATTTTTCTTGTTAAGGACTTGCAGTTCTTGTTATTGCTATAGAGGACTCTTATGTGATCAGAGCCATTTATCTGGTGGGGCATCACAGGTGTGATGCATTGCAACCTTTTCGGTTAGCAATTATTTGACGTTCATCTGTATGTGATTATTGTGATGGATACTATGTTTTCGAATTTAATGACTTTTGGACTATGATGATGTAGGGGTGACCCACAAGATGATCACCATAGACAGTGACTTGACATTCATTGACACAACTTGGGGCTGTAAGTGGGTCCGGTTACCATGTGGGTCAGCTCTTAGGACCCATTTCGAGGTGGGATGCACCGAACAGGCTGTTACTAATTCGATTTGTGTTAAAAAGTAAGGCATTTCTAAAAAATGGATTATTGCAAGTTAGGTTGGTTTAATGGGGTGTTCATGGATCGGGCCAGCACCAGCCCGAACCGGGCCTAGTCTGCTTTGGGCTCGTCTTGGGGCTTAAGTTCTAATAGATGGGCTGGGCTTGAACATAGACTTAGTGGTAGAGAGCCAGGGGAGCGATGAAAGGGGGGACTCGAACTCATGACCTCTTAGAGAAAAGTGTAATCAGACCAATTCAGTTACAAGCTAGGTCATAATAGGAGATCCTTTTTTTTTTTTTTTTTTTTTCTTTCTGTTGTTCATTTGACTCTAACTCAGGCTTGGCTCGAGCCAGCCACTTTTGGCCCTACTCAGTCTTGGGATATCAATTTAGGAGCTGGGCCGGACCCCGGGCGTTCCTCAGCCCAGTCTGGCCCATTAACACCCCTAGGTTTGAATGTGTGAAGTTCATGGGTGTAAGGTTTTGACATTGGGTTGGACCAGTCCTATAGTCAGGGATTTAAGTATGCTTTTGACATCACACCTACCCCCGCACACTGATGAAACTCCCATAAATTGGCACTCACCCTAAATTGAATTTCAATTGAGGCCCAAACAAATAGGGCAAGGAAAAAGGAAAAAACAACACTGAGGCCTCAACTCTCTGTGTCTCTGTTCCTGTAAACCACTTGCTTTTGTTTTTTGGCAAGAGGTTTAGGCTTTGCGTTTTTTGATTTTAACCTTCAATGGTTCTTTGGCAAGTTGGAATTGAGTTCCTAGGACTTGAGAGAATTCAAAATAAAATGGGATGTACCTAAAAAAATATCAAAGAGTGAAGAGAGTAAAGAAATATGGGGCCCAATTGGGTCTATCAAGAATTCCAAAAAAATACTAGTTTTAGGAGAGAGTAGAGTTTCATGGGCCTGATTGGGTCAGGCCCACCAAATGCCCAAAGAAAATGGAGAGAGAGAATAAAAAGAGAAAGAGGGGCATTCCGAGAATTGAACTCGGGACCTCTCGCACCCTAAGCGAGAATCATACCACTAGACCAAATGCCCTTTTGTTTTAGAGGTCAAAAGTTTTTATATAACAACTTAAAACACTTGCATGTATACAATATTTCTACTTCTCTTTCCTCCCAAATGAACCGTTGATGCTTGTGCATTTAACAGAAGTGGGCCAATCACAAAACAGGAGGGACCCATCCAACGGTCCATTACCAGCTGTGGTTAGGAAGTTTAGTTTAGGCTGCATCTAGTTCCTAAGTTGAATATGTCCTTTTTACCAACAAAAAAAAAACAGAAGCTGAAAATGTCCTACGCTTGTGCTTGCTGTGTGACCTATCACACTTTCGTTGCAAATTTTTCTCATTTGTTGTATCCGCTGAGAAAGAGACTCAGTGGTTGGAAGACCAAGTTACTATCCTTCCTTCTTCATTGTTTCCTAGCTCTTTCGGTACCTTTGTAATATCCACAAATAGCTGGACAAACTGATGAAATAGTGCTAGTGGTTAGGAAGTCCAATAATGAGTCGAAAGTCGTGGCTTTTAATCGTTTGAGGCCTTAACCGATACAGTGCTAGTGGGTGGTGTTGCGTATCCTAAGTTTACCAATGATTAACCGCAATGTGGTTTGCGGGTTCCTTATCAAAAAAGAAAAAAAAATAAAAAATACTGATGAAATAGTGAAGCAAAACTAGAGGCTAAATTGGGTCAATTGCGACTCCCTTTGCAAGCCTAAATCTGAAGGTGCCCTTGGATTGCGTGAGATGCAGGATCATAATGACGCTTGTCATTTTTGTGTTTCTTATAAGTAATAGTAGTGTTCTTGCAGCCAGCCAATAGTTTTGAGTTTGAAGATATTATGTGGATAATTTTATTGGTTTTTTATTTTCTTTTAGTTATTATGATGTTTTCTTCTAGTTCTTATTAAGTGAGTAATTTACGTAATTTATTTTATATAACTACTTTGACTAATGGTGGGCTTGATTGGATAGGAAAAAATTAAGTAAAAAGTGAAGTCGAATGGGCCCTTACTGTTTAAAATTTCAACCGTAGCCCATTTGGATGAGGCTGGCCCGACATATGAAGTATTTTTGTTAGCCCATTAGGGCCTGTTTGTTTGCATTAGGGGAGGAATAGAAGAGTAGTATGATGTCATGTTAGTATAAAGTTAAAGATGAATGAGTTGAAATTAATTAGTAGATGAATTACCTTTTATGTACATGGATGATTGATGTAAAATAAAAGGATTTAAATTTGCAATTGGTTTGAAAATGAGACTGGGAAATGAGTTACTCTACCCCTACTTTATTATGTATCTCCAATTAACTGTAGCAGAGAAAAGGTAGAGTTGGGGCTAATTAATGCACAAACAAAACACAGGTAAAAAATCCAACAGTTGGAATATTATTTTAACCCTCCTTTATTTTACTCTTTTGCAAACCAACAGGCACTTACTCCTCATTTACCTGGATGTAATAGAGGCTGAAAGATGACACATCTGAGGGAACGAAACTGACAACTAGAAAATGAAAGATGGAGTTTAAATCTTTACTATCATTTTCCAGGCCTTCGAATCAGATCTTTTAAACATCCAAAGGGCTTGACTTTTCCTACTTGGTTGTATCCCAAAAGTAAGACATGATTGTGAAGTCCATTCTTTTTCCAGATTCTTAGATGATCCTAAAGTCCTCTCTTACCCCTAAAAACTGTTCTCTTAGTCCCAACCAGCAGGGCCTTTAAAGGATAGGATTTAGCCTGCCATTGACCTTTACCTGTAAAATTGATCGCTCCATCATTCCTCCACCTCTATTTGGCTATTTCCATTTCCATGAAACTGTTCAATGCTGTCAGGTAAAACAAAAAAGTGCATGCTCAGGGACCATCATTGAAGCCCAAGCCCTTATAACCTGTTTATATTCCTATAGAAAAAATGCAAGATAGCAAAAGAATAACATTCGAAACATGGATATAAATAGACCAAAATTAATTTAAAACGAGAACCATTTCCTGTATGATGATGATCATGTTATTATTTTGCATATACAAGGTCTGATATTAAAAAGAGACTTTTTCTGTCAAGGATTTAACCATATCTGAAGTTCCAAAATGCATAGCAAGTGATCATCCACCCCCATCCTCACCTGCTATCTGAACTTCAAGTTAAATATTGGTTATAGTTTATAGTTTTCTTTAACCAACAAAATCCCTCCTATCAGGAGAGCTAAACCATATAAAATCTCTTAATCTTTTGACACCTAAATCATGTAAATCTCTTTACCTTTTGACCCCCCTTCTATTTCTTCAGCTATTCCTTGCACTAATCTAAGTATCATTCCATACACTGAAAATAGGAGCTCCCTGACCAACACCCATGTTGTTATAATACATGTTTCTACCTGCATAAGAGTCAGCTGATGCCAACATGTTTTGATCTCCAAAATTCCCATTGTTTTGTTGTTGGCCCTGATCAGCTATCACTGTGTTAATAGGCATTATATAGCCACCACTTCCGCCCATAGCACCTTGATAATCACCATTGCTCCCACTGCCACCGCCACCGTAAATGACTGAATTAGACCCGGAACTCTGTTCCAGAGCCAACTGCTCCAAGCTCATCACATTGGGGTTGGGCATAATTGGTGGCTGCAACATGTTGTGGGGGTTACCCAAATGCAGCTGCTGAAGACCATGAAGCCCATGTGAAGCAACAAAATTATCAGGTTCTTGTTTCAACCAACCTCGTTGTGGGTCATATGGGTATTGCATGCTCAAAGGCTGGCCTTGCTGGAATGCGGCAGCGGGCCACCCGGGGTGGTGAGATCCATAGCTGCTGATTCCATCAGTGAGTTGTGATGCTATGTTGTTGCCCATCCTCCGTCCGTTCATGCTGGATTCAAGCTGCTCCGCCTCCTTCAAACGCTTCGCAGCTCCCCCGATTGGCAATGTGGTGCTCTCTATTATACTCTTCACATCATACCTGCTCATATCAAAGTTGGTTACAGCATTAAGGCCACGGAATTTTATCGCAGCAATGTCATAAGCTTCTGCTGCTTCTTCTTGGGTGCCTGCAAAGTTGACAAAAATATGAGAAAAATAGAACGTATGTTTCATTTAAAAATTGATGACCCTAAGATGGAAACTCATTTGCTATAGTGACTTTCAACTTACTGAAAGTTCCCAAATAAAGATCCTTGTTTCCAGCAACCCTTCCGATTCTAGCTTGCCACCTTCCATGCTGATGGTGCCTAAAACATATCAATAAACCAAGTTGATTGACTGGAAGCTTGAAAAAGCGAACTATATCAAATACTGGATGTCTCTCACAAAAAGTGACCCTTTTGTTAATTTTAATTAAGTAGGCAAAATGCGAGTTACTGTTTAGTAGTTAATTACATAGTTTTGCTTGTTAGATTAATAATAAGATAGATTTGGTGGGGTTTGGGAACAAGAAAGGATTTATCCGTAATTTGAGAGAAGGTATGGGATATTTTTACATATTAGATTTTTGTGTTCTTGAGTTTGATGGTTAGAAAACGTTATTTTGAGCAACTTTTGCTCTTCCACTTTGATGATTCGGTGTATCATTTGATCAGAAATGTCGATTTTCTACACATGTAGACGTATTTGTAGTTTTTAAGAAAATTAGCTAACTACTTTACATTCTAGAGATTTCTCTCATTTTCTCCATTTCTCTCCTTCTCTCCCACTCGTTCCAGCTGAATCCAGCCAACTCCAGCTATTTTCTTCCTCTCCTTTTCTTTTAAGCAACCAATTCCAACATCATCTTCCCATAATTCCACCATCTTCTCTATTTTACTTCAACTGTTAATTTATTGAAATCCAGCTCAAGCATGTTAAATACCCATTTTCAGCTCAAAAATTTTTAATGGTGTTTATCATGTAAAATGGTTTTCCATTAATTATATGCTGTTTTGGGAGTGTTTCGAGTAACTAAATTTGTTACTTCAGCGTATAAGTAGATATCTACCGGTATATATGATATTCGGTTCAAAAATAGAGGAATTCGAAATCAAGTTGCAGGTTTTCTAGTTCGTACGACTAGTCGTAAGTCACCCAATGGCTAACCGTAGGCCCACAATAATTTGTACTGTGGTTGCAAAGACAAAATTAAAATCTCAAAGATTTTACTTTATGGCTAGCTGTATGGGTAACCGTAATCTCAAAGTGAAGCTAACCGTAAAACAAATCACAGTTAACCTTGTTGACACCATAACTTGAACTTGTAAGTTGTTTTTCAGACCTGTAACTTTATGGCTAGCTGTAAGCTAATCATAGAACACCTATTTTCTAAGTAGAATCCTGGCCTAATTTTCTAGTCTAGAAAGGTAACTTAAGATACTCAAATTGCCTCAGTTTTTGGTAGGACTATAGTAGGTGATGTCTAAAAGTAACATTGACCTACAAATTGCCTTTGAATCAGATACAACAACGCTAAATTGATAATGTATTACTTAGGGGTCATTTATGTTAAATCAACATCGGTAACGCCTACAATAAATACCTTTACGCTACATAATATCGATCAGTGATGCTCTACATAATATCGATCAGTGATGCTCTTTGGCAATCCAGTCTTAGGAATGACCTTTTACATGTACAGTAAATAGCCATAATCGGCATATGTACTCACAAGAGCAGATCGTGTTTTCCTATGTCATGTTTACTTGTATTATGTATACTGTTTATTTTATTTTGCCTATTACGAATAAGATAACATGTTATATGTATCTGCTATATTAAGTTAATCTTATTTTTAGAATATGAATCAGGTTTCATTCGAAATGTATCCAGTTTTATTTAAAAATTATTCTCGAGTCAGCACCACCTAGTTTAGGTCCTCCTCTAACTGGACATGGTGAAAAATGGACTGTACAAGTTAGATTGGTTGTAGTATAGTCCCATGTATGTTATGGGAGTAATTATACTCTAGGTATCCCATGTTATAGATAAGTTGACCACGCTACAAATTACGTTGGGTATCCATGTTATGTTTATTATGATTCGTGCTCTCTTCACGATTACGATTGTACTAAGAGTATTTAACTTAATGTGGTTATTCCATATGGTTTTCTAGGATTCTTTAAGTGTCTTCATCTGTCTCTTTATGTTTCATATATTCATGCATGTTTGGTTCTTTTTCTGTCATTTTATGATTTCTTATTTTATCTGATTATTCCATGTCTCTTACATTCATGCATGTTTGTTTTGATTATTATATTTAATACATTATGTTTATTGTCCTATGGCTAGGGAACTCTTCAGGTAACTTCTCTCTAAAAGCAGCTTGGAACCTCTTGAGATCTCTGGCAGCCGAAGTGAAGTGGGCCTCCCTCATCTGGAACATCTTCGTCAGTCCGCGTTTGGCTTGCTTCAGCTGGCGTCTTCTCCATAGGAAAACTCCTACAGACTGCTGGGTGAAGTTAAGAGGTATCCAAGGCGTCCAGATGCTATTCTTGCTTTCGTGCTAAAGAATTAGACGTTCATCTATTCTTTGAATATCTTTTAGCTCAGCAGTTATGGTCCTGGCTCCTTAGCCTTATGAGTCTCTCCCTTTCTTCCCCCCTTTCCCCTTCTGTTATTTGGGTGGCTATTGCCCATGATGGAAATGTCCCGAGAAGAAAAATTGCAGCAACCATCTTCTTCCACGCCATCTCTGTTCTCTGGTTTCTTCGGAATGAGTCTAAACACTCAATTCAGAAGCCCTCTATGCCTAGGGTGAAGATCATCTTCTTTACCGAATGAAATGATTGGCTAGCTCAATGCCAGTGCAAAGCCTTACAAGGCAAGTTCATCCTATCCTTGTTCAATTAAGGGTGCTAACTTAAGTCCCAGTAAGTTTTCTTCGGATTCTTTTTTTCTGTTAAAAGGCCCTATTTGGTCTTGTTTCTTTGTTTTGGTTTTGCTCTTCCGTTCTACTTTCTGTAATGAGGGCTTTTAGCCCATTTCCTTTCCCTTCTTTGATACAAATTTACCAATTAGCAAAAAAAATGTATGTTACTATACTTGTTTGCTTGCTCAGTTTCTAATGTAATCTTTAGTGTTACAGGTGATACTTCACTTTCCTTGACTAGGAGACTGAGGTTGTTGAGGATACTCCTTAGTAGATGGCACTTGGTAGACAGTTGAGTTATGTGAGTTATGTCATGTACGTTGGGATGGTTTATTTTAGAGGATGTACTGACCTTTATGGGTAGTTAAAAAAAACTTTTGTTTTATAAATGTTGTATACATTGTGAATATAGTAAAATTGTATATGCTGTGTTTAACTCACATAGTTGCGATTTATGAGGTATGTTTGAATTAATTGGTCACAAAAAGTTTCCACATAAAATTGTTACATATTATGAAGAAAGGTGATATGAAACATCGTATGTTCATGTGGGTGAAAGTGCAAGGGGAAAATATTGTAAGAGTTGAAATGACTCAAAAGGAACTCAAACATAAGAGTCCAATGGCTATAAAATTTATTGATTAATTGTAAATAATTTAATAATCTTTTAGTGGAACCCATCTATGTTGAATGTAAACCTTCACATACACTTATTAATCCTTGTAATGGTATACCTGCCTCATTTTGGCTCATCAAACTAATATAAACCAATGGGCATGATTTGAGTAGTACAATTTTTGGTCCACTCCCAATATAGGTGTGAGCCACCAATTGATCACCCTTTCCCCATTATTGACCTTATCCTCACTACCTGTTAACCATCACAAGCTGAGTTAGATGTCTATAATTAACTGCGTTAGGTATAGTTCTTCATTTTGGAGTATAATTAGTACCTAGTTTTTCATCCTTTACTTTATTCCTTCTCTTAATCATTGGCAAACATTGATTGCATAAAAATTCATATATATCGTAATTTTGGTAGAACTAAATTTCAAATGTGATAGTTTACTATCATTATATATAAGCATTCTCTAATTAAAAAAAAGTATGAATCAACTTTGAAAAAGAAAAGGAAAAACGACAACAATAAACCATTTTTGCACATTCTATAATTAAAACACTTTTTAGTCACTTGTAACCAATGTCACGAAGATGATAATAGTGATGATTTACCATTACTAGCAGAACTATACGTCAAATTCTAATTAAAACAAGTATTAATCACTTTGAAAAAAAAAGAGAAAACGACAAAGGAAGATTAATGAAAATTATTGTGAAATAAAGGGAAAATGACAAAGGAAAATTATTGTGATCTCTCCCATGCAATTTTGGTAGAACTAGACATCAAATTCTAATTAAAACAAGTATTAATCAACTTTGAAAAAAAAGAAAAACGACAACGATAAACCATTTTTTCACATTCTGTAATTAAACACAATTTTTTGTCACTTTTAACCAATGTCACGAAGAAGATAACAGTGATGACTTACCATTACTAGCACATACTCTAATCAAAGGAAGATTATTGTGACTTTTTAGTACAACAGACATTTTAAACATGACATTTACAACAAATACACCATTCATCCATGAAGTCATAACAAAACCTTTCAAGCAATGCTGGGACTTTGTGTTCCACTCTCCGTTTAAACGTGATAATCTAATTTTCTCCTATGCAAATGGAAAATACGATTTTTCATAATTTTAAGATCATTAAAAGCTATCAACTACTACAACACATATAGTTCCAATAATTATTATGGACCATACATTCGGCGCTGTGATCATGCATGGCTCATTTATTACAATACATGTAATTCCTATCACCAGTATGGACTATCCATTTGACATTATAGTCATGCATGGCTAACTTATAATTCTATGGAATTTGCAGATATATAAATCCACCATACTAGTAGTGTGAGTGTGTGTGTGTGTGTAAGATGATGCAAATGCCTTGGTATTTCTGAATAAATATTTGTCTTGACAATAAGATTTCAGAGAGATTTACACAAATATATACCTTGTTACTCCTCGATACATGGACGCTCCACGAGAGAAACCACTACTCTTTCTGAATTAAGAAGATATATAGTGTGCAGTTAGCTTCATGTTTTATCTTCTATAATAATCTATATATTCACATTAAGTAAATGTCTGTACATGATTAAAAGAACTCTAAAGTACCTTCTAAGAGATGCAACATATTCCTGCCTAGTCATGTTCTTCATCTCCTCCAACTCCCTCTCATAGTTACTTATCTAAACAAACAAAAAGTATGCATAAATAGGATTAAGAGACATAACAAAAATGAAAAGAGACCAGAACTCACATGAGAAAAAGTCTGCCACTTACTGGGAAGTTTGTTGTAGTAGTGGAGCCCCAATACTTGAGAGCAGCCAAATCATAGGCCCTAGCAGCCTTTTCTTCTTTGTCATAACCTCCTATTCAGAGTGTAGCATTAGAAAAAGCAATAGAAAAGAAGAAAGGAACCTTTTTTTATATTTTTTTCTTTCTTTTATGTAAAATAGATAAGAAAGACAATAAAATTCTTGCTTACCCAAATAAACTGTAACCCAGTAGAGACCACCGAAAAGGCCAAAACATAAGAAAAGCCCAAAAGGGGAAAAAGATAAGTTAATACAAAAACAAAATCTGCTTGGCTGGTAAATATAAACCAAATGCTTAGAGATTTAGAGAAAATGAAAGTACACCTTGCCGGCCCTTGCGAGTCTGTCCTTCTCTTCTACAACTGTTGTCCCATAGGTGAGCTTCATATCTACCAGTCCATCTATGCCTGGAAAATTTTCAATAATAATCATAAACAATGGAGGCATTCAAATTAGACCATATCCATAACAATCTAATATAAATAACATAAAAAACCTGATGACAATACAATTTAGAAAGAGCAAAAGGTTCTATGTTTCTTATGATGTTAAAATCATGTGGGTTTAGCAGTACATTATGAGAAAAGAAAATTAAAAGTTAATAATTGAGATCTATTAGCACTATGGGTTGATCACAATCCTCTACTAGGATACCTATTGAAATAATTAATTGAAGTCTTCTTTAGTTTTTTTCAATGAGATTTCCATCATATCTTAATCTGCCATCCTCTTCTTTATATGAGTTCAAGAGAGACACAAAAATGAGGCACAATGAATCTAAAAGTGGTACTATTTATAAGAACAATCCCTATATACTTTTTTATGGAAAACTAGAGAGAAAAAAAAAAAAAACCCTGAAAGTAATTTTCTCAAAGGTTTATTAAGAGTGACCTTGTTACGCCTCGATAGATGGAAGTTCTCTGCCCAAATGTATCAATTGATTTCCGGGGCACAGCCTCTATAGCACCAGTTTGGCTATCAAGAGCATTACTAGAATTAGCTTCCTGCTTATTCTCCAGAGAGCTCTCTCCTCCTCCTAGGCTTCTACCACCACCTGAAGCAGTAAGAAGCGGCAAGGGAGTGCTTGACTGCGAGCCAGTGCTCATTGAAAGAGACAATGCCTGTGCATTAGCTGAGGCTCCAATGCTCCCTGTCACATCTCCACTGCCACCAGCATCGTTCTTACTCTCTGGCTGTGTTGGCGCTGGTTGGCTCCTCAGCCATGTCTTAATCATTGACAATCCAATGGTGTTGCTGCTGCTGCTGTTAATTCCATCGCCGCATCCATTTGTTGGCATTTCCACCATTGTTGTTTGGGAGGGAAGCTGCTGCATAGAGCAGTTCGAGTACATGTAGTTACAGGAATTGGCATATGAATGACCCCCAAGAAAGTCCTCCAGCTTTGGCTCTCCTTGGTTTAGGTTCTGATTGCTGCTTGAACCCACTATCATTGAAAGGTCGGAGCCCGTTTTGAAGTGGGTCTCACCTCCTTCCATACTCCAATCTAAGAGAGAGAGAGAAAGAGAAAGGAGCATGCAAGGTAAACTTCCATTTGTTATTTGATCTCAAAAAAATGATGACCTGATGCACGAAAGGAAGTGGATGATGACTGTTAGTACTGACCTTGGGGCTGATGGGTTCTGTTGTAAGCATCTAAAATACCAAACTGGCCAACTGTGGAGTCGGATGGAAGATCAAAGTTATCACTAGAGACTTCACAAGAAGAGACTACCTCATTGGAGTTGAAACCAAGGCCAGAAGAGAAGGCTTGTGGAGCATGGCTTTGAGACTGTGGAGGTAGTTCTTGTGAGTTAAGAGAGAATGCCAACCAGTTGTTCATGGATCCCATTAAAGTTGATTGATGTGAAACAATGGAAAAAAGAAAAATATCTATCGATTCAGTTCCTGCAGAAAAAGAGCAAATCCGTCAGTAAGTAGGAAGGAAGATGAAAAACTAGGCAAGAGGTAAGTGAGATGGAATAGGTTTCTGGAACTTGCAGAGAGATTCTCAGTGGGATTTGAGAGAGATGGAGAGAGAGGAGGAAAGCCAAGAAAACCTAAGGAAAATTGTAACCTTTTCTCTCTATTCCTATTCCTGATACAATGCCAAAAGACGACCCAGAGCCAGATCATGGAAAATCTAAAAATAACGAAAGGACATGCTGTATTTTGAGAAAAAATGTATCTTCTAGACCCTAACAGCTCTGATACTTCATCTCACCTTAAATTTTCAGCCCTTCGATATATTTTCTGATTTGGTTTAGACCCTTTATCCCCATCAACTTTATGTTACAGACTCTTAACAATGTTACATTGTTAAACCCATTAGGCCCAGTTTTTATACTTCAGAGCTAAACCTACATCTTTCTCTATCTAACCCATCTTCTTTACAAGGAGTTAGGCCCACCTCTCCACGTTACAAGTATCATCACCACCTATGTCAATGTTCCTTAGTCTTCCTCTCTCTGTCTCTCTCATGTTTATCTTACAAATTTTTTTGCTTACTCTAATTTCATTTGGGAAGAATATCTCATATCCTCTCTCTCTCTCTCTCTCTCTCTCAATAGAATACAATACATGCTCACCTGTAACAGCTGCTGTTTGACAAGGTGCGACAAATAGAACCCACACGTATACCCTCGTCCACACCCATTTATTCAGGCCCAGTTGGACAGAGGTCTTTTCATGTCAGTCTTCTCTGCCCCCACCACTCTCCCTAACCATCCTTTTCCAGTTTCCATCTCTCTCTCTCTCTCTCTCTCTCACACAGACCCTCTATAAAGAAGACCTCCACAAAAGCCCATCACTTTCTTCCATTCCATCCATGAATCGATCCACCCAAACCTTAATTTTTTATTCTTTCCTCATCCTAATCATCAAACTGCCCCCGCTGCACCCGGGCTATCTCTCTCACATCACTCCTGGCTCCCTGCGTCTCTCACATCACTCCTGGCTTTCTCTCTCTCTCTCTCACATCACTCCTGGCTCCCTGCCTCTCTCACATCACTCCTGGCTCCCTGCCCATGACTAATCCATCATACATGCATCCTCTTCGATTTTCACCAAGGAAAAGAAAACCCCAATATCCCTTTCAAATCAAAACATGCAACAGAAAGTAAAAAAAGAAGAAAACGCAGTAAAAATTAAAAAAAAAATACAGATACATCTACACAAGAAAAGAGATGGGTGTGCTAGATGCACCCCCACAAGAGGACACGAACCCTTGTCTTCCGGGTCTTGGGTATTAGTTCATTCCCAAGATTGTGAACCAGATAGGAGGGAAATCAGACACAGAGGAATTGGATTCACTCAAGCTTTCTTCCATCAATTTCTCTTCACATTTTTCTCTTTCTCATTAGCTTTCTCCATCTCACAAAGCAGATAAGGTGAGAAAGGTGAAATGGGTTTTGTTTGTTTAATTTAAAGAGAAGGTGGGAGAAACGAAGAAAGAGAGAGAAAGAGTGAGAAAGAAAATTCATCTCGGAGTGTGTAAAACCACACTGTAAGTTTGACCGTCAAACGAAGGAATCAAGGACGGTAAAACACATGGCTTTGGTACTTTTCTTATATTACTTTAAAGCGTGCACCATTGCAATAAATAAATTATCTCGGTAATCTCATCTTAATCATACTCAGCTCAAAGAGAGAGAGAGAGAGAGGAATAGCAGTAGGCCTTTTGGATACTATGACCTCCTTCTGGGGTTTACAAACATCTGAGCGTATCTATCTCTGAAATTTTCAAGTATTCAGACCTTTGTAACATTAATTTCCTTCCAGGTTTTAGGGGGTGCATTTACGGGGCATTTACTAGGCTAGGGAAAATGACAGTCCTTATGCGAAGTATCAACAACTTGTATGTACAAAAAAGGTGTATGTGGTTGTCTATATATGCTTATTTCTAGAACTTGCCCCTTCTGTTTGAGTCATCTTTTCGCCTGGAGAGTCATTTGTATGTAGGTTTCTATATATGTTTATTTCTAGGACTTACCTCTTTTGTTCAAATCATCTCTTTGCCTGAAAAGTCTTTATTTTCTTTTACCAAAAACAAATTAAGAGTGTTCATTTGACTTTTCCACTACATTTTTTTTTTCACTTGGGCTTTCAAAAGGATAAAAAAAAGAAAATAATAATAAATAAAGCATATAAACACCATAATCGACTCCATGAGACAGATTGCTTCTATGAAACTAAAATGAACATTCTACGTAAGTTTTCATTTTTCGTTCGTTTCTATAAATTGACACTAGACCCAATTTGATACTCATTTTAATTACATCTACCATCAGATATTAGGTAAAAATCTCGTTGACACTCATTTTAATTACATCTACCATCAGATATTAGGTAAAAATCTCGTAACTATTTTTTTCACACAAAGTTTTAATGGTTATGAAACAATTTGAAATTCAGTCATGTGGATATCTCTTCTATCAAATCCTAAACTTTTCGTCAGGTGGGCTACAGTGAAAGAATCTAACATATTTAATTGTAAAACTAATTAAATTATTTTAAAATCTAACTTGGTTTGAATCAAAATTGAGGGCATCAATCTTGATAAATTGTTTCTATGACCTTTCGAATCAATGGTTAAATTTTAATTCGAATTATAGATCAAATCTAAGAAAAGACCAGTCATTTTTAAGACAAAGGTAAATTTAGTTAACTCAAATCTCCAAACTAATGGAGGTAGCTCTTTGTACATATAAAAGACCACGGGAAATTATACATAATTTTCAAAATGTAGAGGTGTTTCTCTACAAAACTTCCATTAAAAAACCTAGGGTTTCCATAAGGTCTTCACATGTGCGAACTAGTTGACACGTGCGATTGGCTATCAGATGAAGGAGATTTTCAGAGAGAGTGAGAGAGATATGCATGCACCTTCTTCAAACACCCCATGCATACGCATGCATGTATATGAAGAAGGCGCACGTGCATATGGAAGCTTATATGCCGGAATACGTTACCGCACGTGCTTCATCCCTCCTTCAACCACTCTCCAACTCCAAAATCGAGATCGAAGGAGCAAGAAAGAGAAAAAAAAAAATAATAATCAAAGAAACAAAACACAAGGTCATTTACTAATTTCCAAACACAATGCAGACGTTCATACCTTAGCCACAAAAAAAACCATCTTTAGCTTGTCCATTTGATGCAAATTTACTGGGTTTCATCCCATTGTAAGTGGTTTTGTCATGTGGGTTCTCTATTATAGGTGGTTTTCTCTTGTGGGTACCAGCCCAAAAGGCCAGTTTCCAGTGAGAAAAGCAGTTTTGATACATGGCCTTTAGAGAGAGAAAGAGATGGTGGTGGTGATGGTGGTGGTGGTGGGGAAAGTAGGATAAGGGAAGTACAAGTGGTGAAAGGGCGTAGAGATTGATGAAAGGGCACACCAGTTGGAGGAGAGAGGGTGTCTGAGGAGGACCGACAAGTGGCGTTTGGTCGGGTGCTCAGTTTCAGGTAGGTTAGATTTAAATATGACAGTGAAATTCTGAGTGGCCAACCAAAGGTGCCTGGGAGAGAACGACGTTTCATCCCATGTAAAGGGAGAGTGAAGTGCAAGAAATGGAAAGAAGAGAGAAAAAAAATTTGCCTACTGAGAAGGAATAATAGGAAAGGAAATTCTCAAAATGGTAAGAAACTTTTTGGTTGTTTTAAAAAAAAAATTTATAAAAAGATATAAATTTAAAAAAAAAATTAAAGTTTTTTACAATTCTTTCAATGAAGTTCTCTCCATAAAAAAATTTTGAAAAATAAAAAAAAAACTTTTTTGTCATTTTTAAAAGTTTTTCTTGAGTAGATTATTCAAGAGAAATGATTAAGTATAACACAAAGAGTTAGTGGGGCTCACTTCAACTTTCTTTATGCATGGACGGTTAAACAACGGTATTCCAAATAACCAAAAACTAGCTTCATTAAATGGTTACAAACGTCAAGATTAAAGTCGTCCGTTTTTGGGAGGAAAGTGGTTAAGCAAAAGATAAAACGTATCATAAGAGCGGGTATTTCTGTCATTTCTCAAATAAGTTTATGGGGAAGACTTGATAGAAAGAATTATGGATAACTTTTATACGTTTTTTAAATCCTCCCTAATAGGAATAACAAAAAAGAGTTTATGGGATTTTAGGGTTTTGACCAGTATTTTTTTAATTTACCAAATCTTTTTAACAACGAAGGGGTTTGGACCCTTCAAAAACTAAACTAACTTCGGAGTGAACCCCAATGCACGTCGGAGAGAAGACCATCTGCTCTTCAAGGAAGATGACTCAAGGGTGAAATTTTGGGTAGTTGAGTGAGAGAACGAGACTTCGAACAATTGGGCTATCCCTTTATTCTTCAAGGTTTCCACCATGTTGTTGGTGAAGCCTTTTTGGAAATTCTTGACAGTCAAGTTTAATTTAGGGTTAATTAATGACGTTTGAGTCAACATTTTGAGTTGAGTTCATGCTTAGCTGGAACACAGTTTAGGGTTTTGGTTGAACTTTTTGAATTTATCTGGATTGGGTTTAGTATGACATCTTTACTCAATTAAAAATTAGATTTTTGGCTCGAGTTAAAAGTATTTATGTTAAGAGAGCTTCTATTGGCACCTCAAAATTTTCTTTCCCCACCGGGAAAAAAAAGGGTTTCCTAAGCTACCCCTCCTCCCTCTCCCACCCTCTCCGGCGAAGAGGGAGCTCCGGCCAGCCTCCCTTCCCCCTCTCCTTCTCTCTCCCTCTTTCTTCCTCCCTTCCCCCTCTATTTTCTCTCCCTCTCTCTTCTTCTCTCTCCTTCCCTCCCCCACTCCGAGTGGGGGCGGGAAGGAGAGAGAAGAAGAGGGAGGGAGGGAGGGAGGGGGGAGTGAGGCCGGCCAGGGCTGCCACCTGCCGGAGACTGGGAGGGTGGTGGGGGAGAAGGATGAGGGAAGACGGTGGAAGGAGAAAGAGAGAGGGAGAGGGAGGAGGAGGGGGGAGAGATAGTTTAGGAAAAAAATTATTTTTTTATCTTTTAGTGCGGTGAGGAGAGCAAAATCTGTGGTGCCAATAGAAGCTCTCTTATATTAATTATAACGTCCAAACTCAATCTGAGCCCGAGTGGATACAACTCATTGTCATGCCTACTTTGCAAAATAATTTTTAAAAATAAGCAGACGGGAGGGAATCAGTTTGCTTGCAAGTGTGGGTCTCACCTTCGGTCCATCCGAGTGGACCGAAACCCCGACCCCTAATAGTTCAAGGGTCCCACCAACTTTGATTGATGCGAATGTACTTTGTACTATTTGATCGGCTGCACATCCATGTGAATGGACTGTACACCATTAAACTTGTGGGCCTGAGTGAAGATGATATGTTAATTGGATGGGGCTAATTAATATTTTTACATAAGATGAGACCAAGCATATCTTTAAATACGCCCCCAACCTTGCCCCATCCCCATGTTGACCCCCAGATGGGCCCTACAAGCATGAGCAAATGGGTTCCCCGTCACCTTTAGCGCAGGGGAGGAGGCCCTACACATAAAAAATATCTCCAAAGAATTACATTTCTTTGAAATATTTATATAATGAGAAAGTACGAGTTTGTGATGCAGGACTTAATGAAACCACGTCCTATATGAAGGATGGGTGGTTATGATCGAACAATACAATATATTGGCGCATTAGGACTAAAATTTAGATTTGATTAGACGATCATTGCCATCAAATCAAGAGCATCCAAAATGAATTGTTGTATGACATTTGTTCTAACCAATTATATTATATATAGTCCCCTCTTGTTATCACTATGATCAACAAACAAGGAGAACTTTTTAGCCATAAGATAGAATCTATGGAAACACCTTTCCATGCATCCAACCACCAACCAATACATACGGGTAGTCGAAGTAGGTCCAACAAGAAATCAAATGTCGGGCTAATATTGCAATTCTGCCTATTGGACTCCCATCATTTCTCAACAATACATGATATATGGCGTTGGAACAACTTCACCATGCTTGTGGGTTGGTCTAGGCCATCCATTTAAGGGTCTCAAAATGTAATACGCATAGCCATTAAGTCTCAAAAAGTAAAATCCCAGTGATTAAATCAGGATAAGCAATTAGAACCCTGGCTTACAAGGCCCACTTGGATGCATGTTAATCCTGACCAATTGGGATTGAAAACGCCCATGTATAACATGGCATTTTGGAACAAATGAACATCTTAATTCAAGGGTATTTCATGGGACTCAACAATATTTTGGAAGAAAATCTTACAACGTTTAGAGCGGCTTGGGATGAGGAGGGGCTGCTCCAAACTATATATTATATAATGTAGAATATTCATGTGCATCCATCTCTCACCATATATAGGGTGAGGGACACTTACATAATTGAAAATATTCATATACAAAAGAGAAAAATCCATATATGGTCATATGCAGAAAAAGAATTTCCATATGCAAAGAGGCAAAGCCATGTAATTGTTACTCACCTTATGGTGAGGGATGGATGCACATGAATGTCCCCCTCATATAATTTACCTTCTCATATCTTTAGCATTCATTTATAATATCTGAAGACTGCGGTTGTGATGCATATCAGAGGTAGGACTGAAGTGGAAGGTAATGAGTCAACTCTGCACTTTAGGAATGTCTGATTTATGATTGTAATAATTGTAGTCCATATTTTTTGGTTTTCTCTATTTGTTTTGGCGAATTAATAAACTTTTTCAGGAAAAAAAATTTATAAGGGCCTCAAAATTGAACAATTTTCATCCCCTAGATAGAGTTTATGTCTCTTGCTTGTATCTTTTGCATGATCAATCGAATGGTAAATAGAGATCAAAATCCAACAAATATTGTAATCAACAAGAAATTGAAACCCTGCCTATTTCAAATTGAGGCCCTACATGTTTTAATTTGACTGGTCTAAATTGAGGGTTTTAGGAAAAAAAAAATGTTCTCGGAGCTTAATAATCGAGTCTTCCTACATGTGCGAGTTTCCATCACCTCTCATGTGCGAGTCTCACAGGTCCCGGCCTCTTAACAGGGATACCAAAAAATATCGAGTGTTATTGTAAAAGATTATTGTTATTATTATTATTACTAATAAAAGAAAAGAAAACCCCTTATGGAAAGTGGCATGGCCTTGGAGAAATCAGCGGAGTGCCCGTGCCTCCTCGGAAATAAAAATACATGGATATTGCCACGCACAGGCCCAGGTTAACGTTCAATACAAAGCAAACCTCACATGAAGAATCCGAGTCTCACATCACAAAGCCTAATCGCTTACTCACACTCCACTTGGAAACAAAAACATAAGATGAACATGATATTTCCACATTAAAACACAAAATGTGGGTGATTGATTAGTCATGTATAAAAGATCACTTTGATTAAAAAATCAATTCAATTTAAGAAAACATCATTTTCTCATTTAAGGTGAGAATTGACACTACACTATAGTTTTTATTTTGATTTTTAGTTCTAAAGTCTTGAATTTGAAAAATGATGATGTTTGTTATTTTACTGATGTCTAATTTATAAACTCCTCTTGATTTTGGAGATTTAGTAGGACTCCTTAGACTACTATTTTTTTTTTTTTTGTAATATTAATGTGGCTTGGATCGGTGGTAAAATGTGAGAGCACCCATCTCTTGTATTTTGTGGGTATTGTAAGGTTACAAATTTTGGTGTTAGATTTTTTGCTAATTGGCAAGCACATGTTGACAAGAACCAAAAATCCCAAAGAAAACAGCATCAATATTAAGCCGAGAACATCAGCAAATTAACTAAAGAAGCACCCAAAGTGCCAAAAAGGAGACCAGATAACTATGATCAATGGTCAAAACACTTAAATTCCATTATTAGAGTCAATTAGCATTCTAATGCGATTTCAAGTTTTATTTTCATTTTTATCTTTTTCTATATTGGACTCAGGTATTTGGATAATCAAATAGAGATTGACATTCCTATCATCAACCTCATCTGACCTCCCTCTAATGGGATTTTTTTTTTCAACCTTCTTTAATTGACTTGCATCTAAGTGGCCCTTACACATACCCATCTTCGGAAATCATGCTCACACGTACTACATGTAGTCTTGCAGAGGTGATGCTTCTGCATGGTTGTGGGACCCACCTCTTGAGTAGTTTGGCATTAAGACACTCGACTGAGCTTAATAGTCCTTGTAAACCATATGCCTAGTTGGAAACCAAGTTTATATATATAAACATACAAGCTTTTGCATGCTTGTGATGGGGTGTGTTTGAAGGAGGTGTTAGGGGTGAGTGTAGGATATGGGATTCGGGTTCTGATTATTTTAAATATTTAATGCATGCCTGTCTGTGATTGTCCCTATTAGACCTTCCTTTATCCCAAATAATATCCAAGAAAGCCCTAGGAATGCTCATCCTTTTTTAATTTTATATTTGTATGCAGTAATGGTAAAACATTAGGTGCAAACAAGAGTAGGGAAGTGGGGACTGTAACCATGTTGACTTGGACCACCATTCTTTGTGAGAAGAACCCTAATTCTAGAAGTATCAAGTCATAGATGAAGTCCTCCAAGCCATGGTCAAACTTGAACTTACAGAAACATTTCAGCAATTGTAACAAGGTATGTGAGAGGGAACTTTTAATTCAAGCCAGTCAGGTGACGCCCATAAATATTAATGGAAGCTATTATCTTAGTAAGATGATTTTTGCCAAAATTGTATCTGACATTCTCCAATGTTTAGCATGCATCTAATTGGGTGCCATAAGGGAGCTGATCAAATTTTACCTCTCACCTAAGTGTCCCTATTGCAGATTGCAACCATTTAATAAGTGCGACCAATTAAACCTTAAGGGTATGTTTGGTTAAGAGCATTTCTAATAGGAATTTCGCTTGTCAGGAGTTCCTGATAAATGTAGGAGCTGTCCATCAGAACTCTAGATTCCCTATTTGATAAAAGTTTAATTAATAGTGACAATCTGCTTAGTTGGCATATGAATAGTCACTTTTGGCCATGTTATATCATTAGAATTCTATATTTCAGAGTGTGACTAGACCCTTGAGCACTTTGGAATTCTTTTATGTGGGACAATATTTGGAATTCTCCAAGTCCTCTAAGATAAGAGATACTTAAATGCTTTCAATCAAACAATGGCCTCTAAGTCATGCATAGATAATGGAGTCCAACATGCTCTCTCTCTCTCTCTCTCTCTCTCTCTCTCTCTCTCTCTCTCTACAATGATAATTTCTCCCTTTTTTTTTAAAGGTAGTACTCGCACACCCAACCCATGCAAGTCTCTACCATCATGAATGCTCCAGCGAAGAACTCATTCGTGGCTGTTTGTGTGAAAGAAAGTTGCCTCACCAACTGAGCCATCAGATAATTTCTCGCATGTTTTCCTCTCTCTACTCAATGAAATTTAAACTACTACATGCTTCCTACCATCTTCTCTATGGTTGAATTATGTTAGGTTTGAGCAACTGGAAGATTCTCCCTCACCATATACTTAAGAATGCAAGTGATGTCATTTGTGCTTTTGCTAATTTCACATTGAGACACACCCTAACAACCTTATATGAATGTTGTTAGGGTGTTGTTGAAGATTAGTAAGCATTTGATCTTGTGATTCTGAGGGTCATGGTCACATGTAGTGGACACCCCTGTATCAGACATCAAACTCCTACTTTAAATTTTTATTCAATTCTTTTCTTTTGGTCCCATCTATAGTGTTTCTCTCACTCTCTCTCTCTCTCTCTCTCTCTCTCTCTCTCTCATGGGAAGGTTTGAAGCGTTGTTTGGTCCCTATGAGAGTTCCCATGCTTGTAGGTAGGTCCCTACTCGACATAAAAAATTCAGTCAACAACTTTTCAAGGAGACTTGAGATGGTTATCATGCCCCCAAACTATTTTATAAATCATCTGTGAAAGGAAGGAAGCTGGGCTTTCAATTAATGTATATATATGTGCTAGGATGACCACCCCTTCCTCCCTTTTTGTTTAAGTGAAACAATGCAGCTCCCAACCCGAGAGAATCAGTTCATCAGGACCAGCACTTGTAAAGGTGTATAAATCTCACCCATCATTGATAGATACCATTTATGTAGTGTTGTATTAATGTTTGTATTTCAAGTCAATCGGATCAGTATTTGGGTCAGCCAGGACTCAGGTTTAGGGTTTAGAAATATTTCAGTGTATGCATCATAGATTTTCACATTACACAGCATGTAGTTGTCCCTACCATGATATTAAAAAGAGATTAGCCCACAAAAACTTTCATTTTTTTACATGATATTTATGAAATGGGTGTTTAGAATTCAAGGTATAATTCTTCATCATATTAACTATCTCTTGCTTTCTTTATCCCTTAGTTTCTAACAACCTTAAAATAAATTGAAATATAGTGAAATGCTTATAATAGTCCACTAACAGAGCAAACAAGAAGTATTTTTTGATTTCCTTTTATTGGAAAGTATCTGTCAAGGTACTTAAACTGGCATGACGACCCACTTTTTAGTACTAATTCTACCTTACTAAATCTATTTGCCATTGGCCAATAATGCCTTCCTAACTACCATGTCTTTCTTAAGAGGGCTTTATTTGCAAAGAAAAATCTTCTAGTTTCTTTACTGCCTATTATATAATTTGATGCGGTCGACATAAATCAATATAATTGAATAATATGAACTGATATAGACTATTATTTTATTATTCAAAATAAAAACAAAATCACACCAACAGTTATGTCTTATGCATAAGATTTTTCACTCCATCAAGGCCCAATATCAAAACTTGATCCTATAGCCCCACTCAGTGGAAGACCCTGATCATCTGAAGATTGCCCCAACAGTAAGACATGGTCGGCCAAAAGGCACAGGCCTGTATTTTATTGGGTCATTGTTTAATACTACTATAATCCCCTTTTCCTTTAATTATTGTTAATATAATTATGCTTCCATAAGGTGCATTGACTGGTCAGAGCAAGGAGGCCTCACGTGACATTGGGACTTTCTTCTGTTTAAGGAAGAAAGGACAAAAGGGTATTAGAATAAAGCTGAGATTAGATTCGGGGGTTCTGCATGCAAGATATATCTACTCATTTTGAAAGATTTCCCATGCCCAACAACTCGTATCTAACAAATGTTTGAATAAGGAGAGGGACCTTCTAATACCATCCACATGTAACACATTTAAGTGTCCACCTTATATGGTTTTGAATAAAATAAAGACTATAATGCCAATCATATGACGATGTGGCACTAGGCCGGACCATTTTATATACACTTTGGGTTGCTTTGCTTTTGAGATTTACAACTTTCACATGCATACACAGTACACACTTTGTAGTAATCAATGTGCAGGTTTTCACATTCTACATCTAGAGAAGGTCAATTATTAGTCTAGTTAGGGGGGTAGGCCTCTTGGTTTGGTAGGTGACAAAAAACTTGTATAAAAACTTGTCAATGTAAAATGTTCGATTATGATTGTCGTAATCCTTGATTTCTACATTAAGAGTAAGGGCATAGTCGTGCAATATAAGGATTTTGCAATAGAGAGAAAAACCATTCTAATTAGCCATGTATGGAGGACAATGAATGAACTCTGAAGTTACTTTTAACAAAAAACGATACATATATTAAGTCTCATACAAACTGAATTATAAGTTAAAATTGATATTTGAATTAAGCATTAACGAATAAGAAACACATAAGTTGAGTGAAGGATGGAAATCCCAGGTTGATGGCCATTTCACCCTCAAATTTGACTCAAAGATGATACGCTCAAGATCTGCTCCGGTCAGCTGGGCTACTTTTATAGATTTTGTCTCTTGGGACAATCAGTAGGGTTTTCTCTTGCCTCAAGATGCTACCTTTGCAATCAGGACTCAGAAATTGAGATCTGGAGTTGGATAGTGCCTTCTTCAGGCTTTTAGGTGCCTCCATCTTGGGATGCTTTTTCTGCATCCTGTGACACTCTAGTTAGGAAAGGCTTGGCCACAGTTTTCATGAGAATTGTTCTATCCACATATGAAGGACAAGGTATGAAGTCATTTTTCAATCAAAGAAAGCATCTCTATCCACACTGAAGCATCGGATCATGGAACTGCTCCACTTCGGTTTGGATAGCATTTCCAAGCCATTTATAGGAGCTCAATTGTGCAACCTTCTCCATTTTTTTTGGGAGCCTCTGCTCCATTAACCAACTGACCACAACAGTATTTTTTTTTTCTTTTATTTGTTGCTCTGTTTTGATGCTTCCATTTTTATATGATGTATATTCTCTGCTCTGGGGGCTTTTGCAAGCCTTTATTTTATATCTTCTTCTCTTCTAGTATACAATTAGCTTAAGCAAAAAAGAAAAAAAAAAGTGAATGATCAACCTCTTATGTAATTATCAAAATATAAATCCATTTTTATAAGAGATATTCATATAGAGGACTTTACCAATATATAAGCAAATATCGATTAACTAATTTGAGACTCTTCAAGCTTAAACTACTGGTATATTTAGTTAATGATCATTGCTCGTATCACCCAAATAAAAATTTTGAGTCTGCCATTGAATAGGTATATGGGTGGATGGTGGTATATTTCATCTAATAGTTTCATACAACTAGTCATTGGTTAATATTTAATCTAGTGGGTCCCATAGAGATGTTTGAATCTAGTGGGTCTCCTGTAGATAATATAAGATGCATATGATCTCTTGTCAAGTAGGTCCCAGTTAGATGGGTGTATGTTGGTCGAGGGGAAATATGTATATCTAGTAGTTCTCACCTAGATGGATTCATGGATGTTCCACATATGACAACAAGATGGTCAGATTGATTAAGCCTCAACCCTTTCACAATGCCTAATAATTCAATGCGATTTCTGATATACGATGTACCTCGTCAAAAATTGCTTCCAAACTCAGCGTCTCAGCCTGGTTTAACCCAAGCTTTGAAATGTCTTCTATCCCATCAAGGTGATTCTGTTGAGTGGCACTACTGGGTTTTGTTTAAGGGTCATATCCGGAAGCACTTTTTCTTAGCTTGGCTGTCCATGCATACTTGCATGTGTTTTTATGTCATGATAGTTCTTTTAGTGCAGGTACACTAAAGATAATTGGATTCATCGTCCTTATTATCCTTTCCATATCTCTATCTTAATCACCCACCAAACTAGGCTTGAGGCTTTCCCTGAGCTCCTTCACTCCACAATTCATGATAGAGCTTTGCGTCCTACTGCCCTTTTAAGTTTTCCAGAACTGGTTTGGCATGTTTGGAGAGGGCGCAATAGGAAGATTCTTTTTTCCAACTCTAGTAAATCAAGCTCTGCAGTTCTTGAAGGCATGTTTAAAGATATTCAATTGCATGCTTCTTCTCTCAATAGCCCAGTTTATTTAGAACGTATTTGTACATGAGCTGTGGAAGAGGTCCGGAATCTGACTTGACTTAGGAGGTCAGAACCAATCACTGAAAGAGGAGAAAAGAGGCATTAAAATGCCACTTTCATTGGTGAAACGCTAGTAGTACACCAAATGCATGCAAGAGGAAGATGTCTGTAAAGCTAGCCCCCTTTTCATCCTCTTTATGTGGATCTCTTGCTGCGCAAACACATCCTTAAGGACTATTCTCGAATGATCATTCTGTTTTATCTTAGATTTGCTGCAGGTGATCCCTTTTCTGTAAGGAAATTACTTTTAGGTCTGTTACTTGGACCACAAGTCCTTACCTTTCCCGAATTGTGGTCATTATAGGAATTCCGTTTTCATAGGATATATGCTATTCAAAACAGGTTTCTCAATGAGATATATTCCATATTCATCTCTACCTTGATGGACGGTTGAGATTAAGTTTAAGGAAATCCTAAATTGGAAATTCGGTCCTCTCTCCACCTATAAATAAAGCCTTTTGTCCATCACAAAGGCTACACACAAAACTCAACACATTAAGGGTTTATAGGCAAGGAGAGAGATACCGGAATCATCCACCCAGCCTCTTCTTCGACGGATCTCAATATCAATCAGCACCAGACAGTAGGATCGGAAACCTCTCTGCATCAGGATAGCTGGAGGTACTCTTCTATTTATTTAAGATTAAATCATGCACGTGATTATCATGATGTTCAAGATCTTAGGGTTCATATTAATAATGGCATTACATTTTCCACATTGGTGGGCCAACCTGTTTTCTTAGCATTTACCCCACTGTTGGTCAACTTGGTATCTATGTTTCTACAATAAATAAATAAAAAAGAGAAACTGGGTACTTACGGATATCTTGTTGCAGGTGCTGTGGATTTTTCAAGATTATTGATGGCCAGGTCTTCCACCAGCATATATAGTGAGGGGGAATTTAGATAAGAGTAATTTTACGATACCCTCTTTAATTTACAACCGATTCCTAATTCAATGCGATCAAGTAAAGAAAAAAATATTTAATGAAGCCCTAGTTAAACTTCTGACATTTCAATATATTTCCTACTTCATATTAAATTCTTAAGAATTTATAATGGCCCTACTAGGCAAAGTGGGCCAAAACGAGGGTGGTTGGTTCTCTTTGTGTTGTCCAAGGTAAGGAGCAGTTTCTCCACAATTCAAGTGTTTTCGGATGCTTTTGAGGTGGTATGATTGCGCTTAATGGAAGATGATTGGTCTATTTCATCATGGATTTTGGACATTATGGATTGTGTGGATGATTTTGATTTTGTTCATCTTTAATAGAATTTTTGTTTGTACCAAAACGAAAAAACCTCTAAACATTTATATCGAAGGAGATTTTACATAATTTGATGAAATCATTATTCTTACAATCAATTTCTTAGTGGCTGAAATTTGGCTTTCTAGTAAGAAGAATACACGCAATTTTCAAATGCATAGTACGTTTTTATGTCTCTATATTCCCAACAAATTCTAGCAAAGACAACTATTATATCATATCAAGATGCTGTTTTTTTAATGAGAATTTAACTAGAATTTGTTGGGAATTCAAAGATATGATATAATGGCATTTGAAAATTTCAGCCACTATAAAAGTCTCATTTAATCTTTAGCCCTAACTCAATGCGAAGTAAAGAACAAATTATTTGACAAAGCCTATGATTTATCTCGTTACAAACAACTTCGAAAATCAACTTAGAAAGAGTTGACTGCTTGACAAGCACAGAACACCCCTTGTATGCTATTTTACATACGAAAAGTCTACCTGTCCCGAATTCGGGACAGGTAGCAGGACTCTTTTACATATGATCCCCGCAAAAGACTACTCTTTTTTTTTTTTAGGTCCACCAAACGGCATTCCAATGATTTTTGTGGACTAGCTAATAAATGTAATACATGCAAATGCTGAACGTGGAAGAAGGTAGGATGGCCTCGTTAAAAATGTAACACATGCAAATGCTGAACGTGAAAACATTGTGGAATAGCATACGAAGGAAAGATTGCGTTCGGGTCCTAACTCAAGATTATCCAAACAAATGAACCTACAAATATCTAAACAGGCTGATACTTCCATGGAATACCCTATTAGGGCAAGAGCAGGTTATTCAAACAAATGCATTGTCATTTACACCGGAACAATATTAATTACTTTTGCTTTACAATCCAGTGGCAGGTTATTAAAACAAATGCATTACATCTACTCCTAAACCAAATCCACTGCATTTGCTTTACAATCCACTGGTTCATAATTTCTAGGGATACTATCGGTCAAGAGTTAAGAAGTTTCGTTCAAGTTAGAGCCAAAGGCTACCAATGGATTTTGAAACAAGGACTTAGTCTTTGGCCAAGTGTCGAAAATGACTTGGCCATTAGAATTCAAAGTTGCGCCCATTTTTGGGAGTGGCTTGCCTAAATTTCTTTAATGGGCCACGATGCTTGGGCCTGAATCACATTATATATATAAACAGTTACCAGATTAACCCCAACATAATTTGGGACAATCTGATCCTGATGACAATGAAATTATTACTGGACATTGACCTGATCCAACCCTGTCCAATATACCCTAATAAGGGAAGCATGTTGACCTCTCTCTCTCTCTCTCTCTCTCTCTCGCCCCTCACACACACACAAACAGACACAAACACACACACATGTACTAGTTGAATAACCAAGGAAACTCAAATTTCTAATACTAAATGATTTATATTTAATTTACAAGCAATGATAATATTTCATGCAATGAGGTTTTATTTTACAACAGTGAATCTTAAATATTGAAATATTCCCACTGCGACTGGGATCTTCTTCATTTGGCCGGAGACTGGGCCCTGCTCTTCTTTGGGACGTAG